>CATNEM010000090.1:0-17500 GCA_950096795.1 Macrostomum cliftonense | reverse complement strand
GAGAGGGAGACAAAGAGTAGAGGGAGAGAGGGAGACAAAGAGTAGAGGGAGAGAGGGAGACAAAGAGTAGAGGGAGAGATGGAGACAAAGAGTAGATAAAGAGAGACAAATAGTAGAGGGAGAGAGGGAGACAAAGAGTAGAAGGAGAGAGGGAGACAAAGAGTAGAAGGAGAGAGGGAGACAAAGAGTAGAGGGAGAGAGGGAGACACAGAGTAGAGGGAGAGAGGGTGACACAGAGTAGAGGGAGAGGCAGACAAAGAGTAGAGGGAGAGAGGCAGACAAAGATTAGAGGGAGAGGGAAACACAGTGTTGAGGGAGAGAAGGAGACACAAAGTATAAGGGAGAGAAGGAGATAGAGTATAAGGGAGAGAGGGAAACAAAGAGTAGAGGGAGAGAGGCAGACAAAGAGTAGAGGGAGAGAATGAGGTAGACGTAGAGTTAGGGCAGAGATTGTCACAGACAGCTGGAATAAAATGGTAAAGCTATAGAGAGCAAGAGAGCTAAAGGATGTTCGGGAGAGCCAATGCAGAGTCATGGATATAAAGAATAAAAAGCAAAACTCAGCTATTTGTTCATCGCTAATGGCTGATAATGACTGATACGATTCTAAGTCCAAAGTAACCTACTAGCTAGATCGAAGAGAGTAAGAAAAAAGCGCTCAGCTCGTAAAGACAGACACGTGAAAAAAAGCCATTTCTTCTTAACAAGGCACGCCTCTCCAGGCAGGAGTTCTCCTGATTTCTGACGCACTTCAGCACGCTGAATTTATTTCAAGTTCAAGCCAAGTTTTATCAAGCAGCCCCGCCGCCAGTTCTGAGCTATGATTATGAAGCACTTCTTCTCTGAGGAGGCGGATGTGATTAAACGAGGCCCGAGCCAAGCCGCAACCAGTGCATAATAATTTTTATTGTTAATCATAGACTTGCTGGACGGGAAGCGATGATGCCTACAAACTAAGGGGCAGGGAAAACTCTCGCGGGAAATTCAACCATCAGCATGTAGGCAGCTGATGAGGAGGATCAGCCGGCAGTGCATGACGGACAGCTGAAATTCTTTCATTTATACTAGCGCTGCAGTCATGGACTGATGAACACGCATTGAGTATGCTGACCAAAAAAACTGCTATTTTAAACGGCAGGTCAGCTACATGTAGACACAAAAATGTAGATTCCGTCAATCTTCGTTGTTTTACTCAGCTAGTTAGACGAATGTCTTTTAGGGTGAGCTTTCATGCCGATGCTAAACAGGCGAGCGTAAACTGGATGTGGGAAGCTTTTTGAAAGAGGTGTCAGGAAAATTGGGAAATTAGACAGTCAGATGCCACAGAGAGAGGGTATCAGACAAAGTGGGATGCTAGAGATAGAGGATGTCAGACAGAGTGGGATGCTAGAGAGAGAGGGTGTCAGACAAAGTGGCATGCTAGAGATAGAGGATGTCAGACAGAGTGGGATGCTAGAGAGAAAGGGTGTCAGACAGAGTGGGATGCTAGAGAGAGAGGGTGTCAGACAGAGTGGGATGCTAGAGAGAAAGGGTGTCAGACAGAGTGGGATGCTGGAGAGAGAGGGTGTCAGACAGAGTGGGATGCTAGAGAGAAAGGGTGTCAGACAGAGTGGGATGCTAGAGAGAGAGGGTGTCAGACAGAGTGGGATGCTAGAGAGAGAGGGTGTCAGACAGAGTGGGATGCTAGAGAGAGAGGGTGTCAGACAGAGTGGGATGCTGGAGAGAGAGGGTGTCAGACAGAGTGGGATGCTGGAGAGAGAGGGTGTCAGACAAAGTGAGATGCTAGTGAGAGGGTGTCAGACAAAGTGGGATGCTAGGAAGAGAGGGTGTCAGACAAAGTGGGATGCTAGGAAGAGAGGGTGTCAGACAAAGTGGGATGCTAGGAAGAGAGGGTGTCAGACAGAGTGGGATGCTAGGAAGAGAGGGTGTCAGACAGTGTCATAAAAGAGGGTGTCAGAGAGTGGCATGTCAAAAAAATGGGATGGAAGTGTGTTAGAGAGTCAGGGAGAGCGGGTGTCCAGAAACCGTCCCTCCCGCAGAACAGAAAAAAACTGACACAATACTCGGCACACGAGTGGACGCCAATATTTCCAGAAAAGCAGCAAAAATGCCATATTAATTTCCAATATTCATTATTAATAAGGATCAAACTACAAAGAGAAGACCAGGAGAAAATGCACAATTTAGCTCGTTCAGTTTCTATTTGCCAAATCAACACAAGCACTGGGGGTCTGGAGGCCAGCTGATTGACAGGTCACTTTGCCGCCGGCGGTCAGCCAGGACTCGTCAACCGCGCTGACGCAGCGCATAAACATCCGGGATGACTCGTGCACCTCCTGGAACAGCACGGCTGGCGGCAGCTCCTTGGCCAGGACGCTGCTGGGATGGATGTACAGGTCGCCAGCCAATTGGGGGCAGCGGTAGGCGCGCGGCTTGTCTGGGATTCGTGTGGCCACCTAGGGAAGCAAATGGTAATTTTTTTTATCAATATTGTACATCATGGAAACTGGACGCTGCATCAACAGACTCACCTGATCGGGCATCACGGAAGCCAGCAGGCGGCGCATCTGCAGCGACACTCGCTCCGGCGGCGGCGGCAGCGCCGGGTCCAGAAATATCTGCATATTAAACAAAATAATAAATAATAAATAATAATGCGCATGTTCCAGTAGCCTACTGTTAGTAGCAAGTAAAAAATATTTAATTTTCTATCTAAAATGAAAAAAAAATCGCTTATCCAACCTGTCGCCGGACGAACAGCCTGGCGGCAATGTCGGTGAGATGTCGCCTCAGCTTCCTGACCTCGCCAACAGCTCGATGCCGAACCCCCAACTCTCTGAGCTTGTCAGCCAGCTCAGATTCCGATTGGCCGCGCTTAGCCAGCTGTCTCTCGTACCAGGCGGCCACGCCTAGCAACGACATGGCGTCGCCTAGCAACATGGCCTGACCGGCCCGAGCGAAACTTCGGCGAAACAACCTGGCCCGGCGTCGCCTCTCGACAGATTGATCGACGTCGGATTTGGCCCCGACGACCGACCCCGACGCCGCCTCCTCCTGGTCGTCGCGATTGCCGACGTTCTCGTCGACGAAAACCTCGGGCACGGAGAGACAGGCGGTCAACAGGATGACGTAGGGGATGAGCTCCTCCTGCTGTTCGCAGACCACCAGCATCTTGGCGAACCGGGGCGCCACGGGGAACTGGCGCATCAGGGCGCCCTGCGGCGTTAGTCGCTTGCGCGCGTCCAGAGCGCCGAGGCGGACTAGGCGCGCTTCGGAAGCGGCTACAGCCTCGGAATCCGGCGCATTTGGAAACGGAAAATGTAGCACGTCGTTGACGTACAGTTTGGCTAGCAGTACCACTTCGTCGACGGGTTTGGTGAGCAGTTCGGGTTCGGCAAACTCTTTGAACTTGTCGGCGAATACCTGGGAAGTACAAACCAAACGATCTTAGGTAATTAACAGCAAGCTTTTCCGCGCACACACGCTCTACTTACTACTTATGTCAGTAGACGAACTCTTGAACCTTATTTTAAAAAAGGCCACTAAAGTCACTAGGTTCGAGTCCCCAAACGATCTATTAGGACAATCTGTGCCCCGCTCCAGCGGGGGGCGAGTGGCTCGGCGGTCTAGCGCGTCTGCCTTGTGTGCCACTGGTCCCAGGTTCGACCCCCACGTTGTAGGTTGGCTATTTTCCCTAGCGCGGTTTCGTGTGCAGGGTCACATTTAGTTGGGGCCTTGTGCACGAATTGGTTGGGCTATGAGCCAGTTGCGCAATTTACGCTCATGAGGGAAACCCCCGAGGCATAGAGAGTGTACATTCCTGGAACCGCCGCTTGTACACCCTATGTGAGTGCGTGACTGGGTGCCGGCCTGTGTGTGTGTCTATGCCTGCATACCGTATTTAGTGTGCCTGAACGCGCTTCAGGAGTCAGCGCAATGGACAGTCATGCCCAGTCGCTGGTTGTGGGACGATGTCGCTTTAAGCTCCTGCAGCCCTCCTGCAGATTTAGCTTTAGCTTTTTATGCCTCTCCAGCTGTCAGAACCCAATCAATCAATCACCTGTGACGAATACAGCCGGTAGCAGTGGCCCGGCCCCAGGCGTCCAGCCCGACCAGCCCGCTGCTCCGCCGACGCCTTGCTGGTCCAGGTGACGGCGAAGGTTGACACGCCCGTGACCTTGTCGTAGAGCTTAGTCTTCACCCGGCCAGTGTCAACCACGTAGCGGACGCAGGGAATGGTGATTGACGTTTCAGCTACGTTGGTTGCCACGACAATCATCCGGTGACCGTCGGGTGGATCGCGGAAAGCGGCCGCCTGACGCTCCGGGGGCATCAGCGAGTAGAGGCCGACAACGTGCACCGGGCCGGAGGCGTTCAGGAGACGCTTGGTCGGCTCGTCGCCTTCGTCATTAAGTTGGAAGCCGTCTTTGTCGGCGCTTTCTGCTGCTTCTGCTTCGTCTTCTTCTTCTTTTTGGTCGTCGAATCGAAGCCGACCATCGCGACGAAATTCCGCGTCAACTGGGGCCTCGTCGATTTCGGCGTCCTCGTCAGCCGGGATGGCGGCGTAGTTGTCGAGGCAGATTTCTAGACGGCGGTCCTCCGCCGCGTCCGCCTCGGCTGCTGTCAGCGGCGCCGCTGAGGACGACTTGCGGAAGGCCCGGCGCAGCCAGGAGCAGAGCGTCACCACCTGGCGGGTTTAGGGGCCACTTTTTGCTCAGCAGATGGACGAAAATCGAAGGAGACAATATGCATAACAAACTAAGACTACAGGTGATTGCTGATCCGATGAACAAAGACTAAATGTGATTGCTGTACCGATGAACAAAGACTAAAGGTGATTGCTGAACCGATGAACAAAGACTAAAGGCGATTGCTGTACCGATGAACAAAGACTAAAGGTGATTGCTGTACCGATGAACAAAGACTAAAGGTGATTGCTGAACCGATGAACAAAGACTAAAGGTGATTGCTGAACCGATGAACAAAGACTAAAGGCGATTGCTGTACCGATGAACAAAGACTAAAGGTGATTGCTGTACCGATGAACAAAGACTAAAGGTGATTGCTGAACCGATGAACAAAGACTAAAGGTGATTGCTGAACCGATGAACAAAGACTAAAGGCGATTGCTGTAACGATGAACAAAGACTAAAGGCGATTGCTGTAACGATGAACAAAGACTAAAGGTGATTGCTGTGCAGATGAACAAAGACTAAAGGCGATTGCTGTACCGATAAACAAATACTAAGGTAGGTTGCCGTAAGGATGAACAAAGACTACATATATAGGCGATTGCTGTACAGATTAGCAAGCACAGGTGATTGATGCACAAATTAACAAAGACAAAATTTGATTTATGTGCAAAAAACCAAGGATTAATAGTGACTTTTGTGTGGATTGACAGACACAAAGACTCGATTATAAAAAGTCATCGAAAAATATTCAAGTTTTAAAAAATATTCTGCAAAATCATTCACCCACCTCCTGCGCGCCAGTAACAAAGACCAGAACACCGCCAGGCGGTAGCGAGGCGTGCAGGCGGCACACTTTAGCGTAGGCCGCTCGCAGATAGTCATCCTCAGTTCGCCTATTAAAGTGCACAGTGACCGGGTACTGTCTGGCGTCGATTCGAACCAACGGCGGCTTCGGCTCGGCTGGAAACAGGCGCTCGTTTTCTAGGAAATCCTGCACCCGCAGCGTGGCGGACATGATCAGCAGTTTGAGCGGGTGGCCCAGCCGGCGCCTGCGAACAACCACCCGGCTGAGCAGGCCGATCAGGATGTCCGTGTACACGGTGCGCTCGTGAGCCTCGTCTATCACCACGGCTGAGTAGTTGCGCAATAGTACGTCCGACTCCAGCTGCGGGATATTCGAATTGAGGGGTAGACAAGGGCGATTCTAAGATTCTTAGAAACAGTTATGATCATATGGATCTTAGAAACATACGAGTGTTTCTTAGAAACATTTCTTAGTGGATCTGAGAAATAATTTTGATTGATTCTAAGAAACACATTCAAGTGCTTCCAAGAAACACATTTGAGTGGTTCTAAGAAAAAAATCTGAAATCGATTCTAAGAAAATCAATTTAGTCGTTCCAAAAAATGCATCAAGTGGTTCTTAAGTTTTGTAAGAAACTATTTGAGTTATTCTAAGAAACAAGTTTTTGTAGTTTGAAGAAACAAGTTTGAGTGATTTTAAGAAACACATTTACCAAGAAACATTCAACTACTTTAAAGAAACACATTTATTTATGTGATTCTAAGAAACTTGGGGGATTTTAAGGAACAAATCTGATATATATTGTCAGAAAATCAATTGAGTGGTTCTAAGAAATGCATCAAGTGGTTTTCAAGTTTTCTAAGAAACAATTTGAGTCATTCTAAGAAACAAGTTTTTGTGGTTTGAAGAAAATTTTGAGTGATTCTAAGAAACACATTCAATAGGTTCCAAGAAAAATACAAGTGCTTCCAAGAAACACATTCAAGTGATTCTAAGAAACTTGAAGGGATTTTAAGGAACAAATCTGATATAGATTCTAAGAAACTCAAATATGCTGGAGTGATTCTACGTAACGCAATTTAGTGATTTTAAAGAAAAGGGTTTGATT
This sequence comes from Macrostomum cliftonense, assembly GCA_950096795.1. Classification (NCBI taxonomy): domain Eukaryota; kingdom Metazoa; phylum Platyhelminthes; family Macrostomidae; genus Macrostomum; species Macrostomum cliftonense. The sequence goes on along the minus strand of CATNEM010000090.1, from coordinate 10,893 downwards.
AATACTAGGAAACATTTAAGCGGGTTCTAAGAAACATTCAGACTCATTCTAAGAAGCGATACATAATTCCATAGAATAAAAAAATGATTCTAAGAAATACTTCTGTAGCGCCGAGTCTAAGCATCCTAACAAAAATATCCAAGCGATTCTTAAAAAAGGTATTTTAAATAAATTAATTTTCAATTGAAGATCTATTTTTAAACATAATGTTGCACTAAAAAAGTCACTGATATGATTCTAATACTCCAATTCTAAGAAACAATTCTAGAATTAGATTTCTAAAATAACCTGAAAATCTAGACCGAAAAAGACAAATTAATGAAAACCGACAATTAAAAAAATTTCAAACAAAACACAAACCTCCTTAAGCAAGACGCCGTCAGTGACAAATTTAATCACCGTATTGTCGGTCACGTTGCCCTGATAGCGAATCTGATAGGCTACGCGACCTTTGCCCAGGCCGAGCTCCTGGCCCACCCGGTCAGACATGGCGATGGCGGCCACTCGCCGCGGCTCCGTCACAACAATCCGCCGGCCGTCCATGGCGTAGCCAGCCTCGTATAGAAACTGCGGCACCTGGGTGGTCTTGCCGCTGCCGGTCTGGCCGCAGATCAGGGTCACATCGCCTGCGGCAACCGCCTCCATGATGCTGTGCTCCTCAGACAGTATCGGCAATTCCAAGCGTCTCTGTTGAACTGATTTTGATCGGCGAACCGTAACAAAAGTTGCTGGCTTCTTGGCGATTTCTGCTTTTTCTGAGTCTTCTTTGTCTTTGTTGTCTGGATCGTTCTTTGATGCTTGATCGTCCCGGGAAACTTCAGCTTGATTGGATGGCTGGACGTCCACCGAAGCTTCGGCTTCTTCCTTGGCGTCCATATCTGACTCATCGCTGCTCAAGGTGATGTCAGACGTGTCTGTGCTGTCATTCTCAGAATGATGCTGCGACTGCTGCTGCTGCTGCCAGCCTTTTAGCAGGGGCTTCATTGAGGATGTACCGCTTTTGTTGGTTTCGGTGTTATTGTTGTCTTCTGTGGATGCTTCGGCTGAGATTTTATCGGCAGTGGGCTTCTTGGCCTTCTTGCTGGCGATTTGGGGAAATTTGTGATTTGGCAACTGTAATAATCATGCAGCTAAAAACATCCCCGATTGAGAATCGCCCTTAGATATCCCAGATTGAGAAAATCGCCCTTAGATATCCCAGATTGAGAAAATCGCCCTTAGATATCCCCGATTGAGAGAATCGCCCTTAGATATCCCCGATTGAGAGAATTGCCCTTAGATATCCCCGATTGAGAGAATCGCCCAATAGATATCCCCGATTGAGAATCGCCCTTAGATATCCCCGATAGGGAATCGCCCTTAGATATCCCCGATAGGAAATCGCCATAAGAATAAATAATTAATCCTGAAATCCCACCTGGCAACACCGTGAATAGCGGCCGAAGGCAGCAACCCCTCGGCAAGCTGATCGGCCCGCTCGGGGAACTGGTACTGGCGCAGCTCCTCCCACAGGTCCGAGCGCGTCCTGGCGCTTTCCTTTTTACGCACAATTCGCTCCAGCTCTTTCCGCCGCTTTTTAGTTAGCAGATCCGACTGCAGCTCGCGTTTCAATCGTTTCAACTTCAATCGTTTTCGTCGCTTTTTAGCTTCCTCGTCGTCGTCGTCGCTGCCATCTTCAGCGGCGCTGTCGTCGCCTTCCGCGGAGGACGCCGATTCGTCGCCCTCGCGATGCTTTTTTTGTCGACGTCGTCGTCGCCGACTGCCCGGCAAGACCAGCGCGTTGGCGGCGTCGAATTTCTCGGCGGCCGAGGCGGAGGCGAACAAAGCGGCCGGGTCGATGGCGACTTGGCCGGAGGTCGCCGACTTGGCCGGCTGCTCATCCGATGCCGTTTGAGTTGGAGGCTTTCGCTTTCTGGAGCCGCCTCTCATTTTCTGCAATATAATTTGAATTCAATCCTTTAAATAAAAATAAATTTTATGTCTACATATCGGAAAATATTCCCGGTATGCTACTTGTTTGAGTAGCAAGTATAGCAATTGCAGAAACTTTTGCTAATTAAACTAACGATAATAATGGCCAACTGCACGAGCAGCCGCCATTATTATTCCAGAAAGTTAGACTTTTAGAAGCGAAAAATTCATCTAAAAAAACTAACAAAGAAGCTACTGGGATAAATTAACTGAGTATCCGAGAAGCTTAGCTGAGTATCTGAGGAGCTTAGCTGTGTATCTGAGGAGCTTAGCTAAGTGTCTGCGGAGCTTGGCTGAGTGTCTGAGGAGCTTAGCTGAGTGTCTGAGGAGCTTAGCTGAGTGTCTGAGGAGCTTAGCTGAGTGTCTGCGGAGCTTAGCTGAGTGTCTGAGGAGCTTAGCTGAGTGTCTGCGGAGCTTGGCTGAGTGTCTGAGGAGCTTAGCTGAGTGTCTGCGGAGCTTGGCTGAGTGTCTGCGGAGCTTAGCTGAGTGTCTGCGGAGCTTAGCTGAGTGTCTGAGGAGCTTAGCTGAGTGTCTGCGGAGCTTGGCTGAGTGTCTGCGGAGCTTAGCTGAGTGTCTGCGGAGCTTAGCTGAGTGTCTGAGGAGCTTAGCTGAGTGTCTGCGGAGCTTGGCTGAGTGTCTGCGGAGCTTAGCTGAGTGTCTGCGGAGCTTAGCTGAGTGTCTGAGGAGCTTAGCTGAGTGTCTGAGGAGCTTAGCTGAGTGTCTGCGGAGCTTGGCTGAGTGTCTGCGGAGCTTAGCTGAGTGTCTGCGGAGCTTAGCTGAGTGTCTGAGGAGCTTAGCTGAGTGTCTGCGGAGCTTAGCTGAGCATATGAAGAGATTAGATGAGCATGTTAGAAGATGAACTGAGCGTCTATGAGCTCAAGTGATTTTTAGTTGATTGATATTTCAAGGATCGTGAAAAAAACTTTTAAGTTAGATGAATACAAACTATGGATAATTGTAAAATTACGAAAATAAAAGTTTTAATGTAGCAATTCAGTTTTGACTTACTCGTAAAAGAGTTGAAAAGAACAAAATTTTTATACAAATATTGAATGTCTATTTATTACTATGGCTTTTAAAAACTGTTCGAAAAAACGGTTTAATTACAGTAATAACGAACAACTAAAATGCATAAATACAGGTAATTGCGAGCAAATTTATGAATAAGCAACTGACATATTTTTAGCATGTGAATACGTTAACTATTACGTATTATAATAATTAGAAGTCAGAAATGCGCTGACTACAAGTTTAACATTATGTACATCGAATATTAAAATGCAATAAGGACAATTAAAAAATTTAGGTTAAGGGAATCTATTAAGACTATAAGGGGATTAGAATGAATTTACAAAGATTTAAGTGGATTAGGGAAGGTTACAGAGACTATAAGTGGATTAGGGAAATCTACAAAGACTATAAGTGGATTAGGGAAGTCTACAAAGCCCATAAGTAGATTAGGGAAATCTACAAAAACTACAGAGGTGCGATCGGACACTTCAAAGTCGCACCCCAGCCATCTGGGCCTCCAGCAGGGATTTCAACCGCTGCATGTCCGCCAATTTTCGGCTGCCATCGTCCTTCGTCTTCGCCCAGACGTCCTCGCTGCCGTTCTCGTCGTCGGCGCCTTCCGCCTCCTGCTCGAAGCCGACGCTGGCGCCGGCCTGGCCGCTCGTCGAGAAGCCGCATCGACAATCGGCGGCCAGCAGGGCGGCTTGGCGGAGCTCCAGCTGTCGACGGAACGACGACAAGACGGCGGAGACGCCGCCTCTGCGGGCTTGGCAGGCGGACTCGAGGGAGTCCAGCAGCTGGTGGTCGCCGTGTGACATTTCAGACAGTAATATTTTGTTGCTAAGCGGCTGTTCAAAGAAGAGAATTTGAAGCTGAAAATAAGAGAAAATAGATTTTTTATTTAACAATCATAATCAATAATCGAATCTAGTCTATCAATCCTGATCAATCAGTCAATCAGTCCCAATCTAATCTAGTCTATCAATCCCGATCCAATCAAGTCTATCAATCCCAATCTAATCTAGTCTATCAATCTAATCTAGTCTATCAATCCCGATCCAATCAAGTCTATCAATCCCAATCTAATCTAGTCTATCAATCCCAATACAATCTAGTCTATCAATCCCAATACAATCTAGTCGATCAATCCCAATCCAATGTAGTCTATCAATCCCAATCTAATCTAGTCTATCAATTCCGATCCAATCTAGTCCATCAATCCCAATCTAATCTTATCTATCAATCCCAATCTAATCTAGTCTATCAATCCAAGTATAATCTAGTCTATCAATCCCAATCTAATCTAGTCTATCAATCCCAATCTAATCTTATCTATCAATCCCAATCTAATCTAGTCTATCAATCCAAGTATAATCTAGTCTATCAATCCCAATCTAATCTAGTCTATCAATCCCAATCTTATCTAGTCTATCAATCCCAATCTAATCTAGTCTATCAATCCAAATCTAATCTAGTCTATCAATCCTGATCAATCAGTCCCAATCTAATCTAGTCTATCAATCCCAATACAATCTAGTCGATCAATCCCAATCCAATGTAGTCTATCAATCTCAATCCAATGTAGTCTATCAATCCCAATCTAATCTAGTCTATCAATACCGATCCAATCTAGTCCATCAATCCCAATCTAATCTTATCTATCAATCCCAATCTAATCTAGTCTATCAATACAAGTATAATCTAGTCTATCAATCCCTATCTAATCTAGTCTATCAATCCCAATCTAATCTTATCTATCAATCCCAATCTAATCTAGTCTATCAATCCAAGTATAATCTAGTCTATCAATCCCAATCTAATCTAGTCTATCAATCCCAATCTAATCTAGTCTATCAATCCCAATCTAATCTAGTCTATCAATCCAAATCTAATCTAGTCTATCAATCCCAATCTAATCTAGTCTATCAATCCCAGGGGGCGCGTGGCTCGGCGGTCTAGCGCGTCTGCCTTGTGTGCCACTGGTCCAGGTTCGACCCTGCGTTGTAGGTCGTTTATTTTCCCAGCGCGGTTTCTTGTGCAGGGTCCCATTAATTTGGGGCCTTGTGCACGAATTGGTTGGGCTTTGAGCCAGTTGTGCAATTTACGCCCATGAGGGCAACCCCCAAGGCATAGAGAGTGTACATTTCTGGAACTACCGCTTGTGCACCCTATGTGAGTGCGTGACTGGGTGCCGGCCTGTGTGTGTGTGTGTGTGTGTGCGTGTCTATGCCTGCATACCGTATTTAGTGTGACTGAACGCGCTTCAGGAGTCAGCGCAATGGACAGTCATGCCCAGTCGCTGGTTGTGGGACGATGTCGCTTCAAGCGTCAAGGTGCCTGCAGCCCTCCTGCAGATTTAGCTTTTTTTTAGTCTATCAATCCCAATCTAATCTAGTCTATCAATCCCAATCTAATCTAGTCTATCAATCCCAATCTAATCTAGTCTATCAATCCAAATCTAATCTAGTCTATCAATCCTAATATAATCTAGTCTATCAATCCCCATTTAATCTAGTCTATCAATCCCGATCTAATCTAGTCTATCAATCCCAATCCAATCTGGTCTATCAATCCCGATCTAATCTAGTCCATCAATCCAAATCTGATCTAGTCTATCAATCCAAATCTGATCTAGTCTATCAATCCCGATCTAATCTAGTCTATCAATCCCGATCTAATCTAGTCTATCAATCCAAATCTGATCTAGTCTATCAATCCAAATCTGATCTAGTCTATCAATCCCGATCTAATCTAGTCTATCCATCCCCATTTAATCTAGTCTATCAATCCCAATCTAATCTAGTCTATCAATCCCAATCCAATCTGGTCTATCAATCCCGATCTAATCTAGTCCATCAATCCAAATCTGATCTAGTCTATCAATCCAAATCTGATCTAGTCTATCAATCCAAATCTGATCTAGTCTATCAATCCCCATTTAATCTAGTCTATCAATCCCGATCTAATCTAGTCTATCAATCCAAATCTGATCTAGTCTATCAATCCAAATCTGATCTAGTCTATCAATCCCAATCTAATCTAGTCTATCAATCCCAATCTAATCTTATCTATCAATCCCAATCTAATCTAGTCTATCAATCCAAGTATAATCTAGTCTATCAATCCCAATCTTATCTAGTCTATCAATCCCAATCTTATCTAGTCTATCAATCCCAATCTAATCTTATCTATCAATCCCAATCTAATCTAGTCTATCAATCCAAGTATAATCTAGTCTATCAATCCCAATCTAATCTAGTCAATCAATCTCAATCTAATCTTATCTATCAATACCAATCTAATCTAGTCTATCAATCCAAGTATAATCTAGTCTATCAATCCCAATCTAATCTAGTCTATCAATCCAAATCTAATCTAGTCTATCAATCCTGATCAATCAGTCAATCAGTCCCAATCTAATCTAGTCTATCAATCCTGATCAATCAGTCTATCAATCCCAATCCAATCTAGTCGATAAATCCCAATCCAATGTAGTCTATCAATCTCAATCCAATGTAGTCTATCAATCCCAATCTAATCTAGTCTATCAATCCCGATCCAATCTAGTCCATCAATCCCAATCTAATCTTATCTATCAATCCCAATCTAATCTAGTCTATCAATCCAAGTATAATCTAGTCTATCAATCCCAATCTAATCTAGTCTATCAATCCCAATCTTATCTAGTCTATCAATCCCAATCTTATCTAGTCTATCAATCCCAATCCAATCTTATCTATCAATCCCAATCTAATCTAGTCTATCAATCCAAGTATAATCTAGTGTATCAATCCCAATCTAATCTAGTCAATCAATCTCAATCTAATCTTATCTATCAATACCAATCTAATCTAGTCTATCAATCCAAGTATAATCTAGTCTATCAATCCCAATCTAATCTAGTCTATCAATCCAAATCTAATCTAGTCTATCAATCCTGATCAATCAGTCAATCAGTCCCAATCTAATCTAGTCTATCAATCCTGATCAATCAGTCTATCAATCCCAATCCAATCTAGTCGATAAATCCCAATCCAATGTAGTCTATCAATCTCAATCCAATGTAGTCTATCAATCCCAATCTAATCTAGTCTATCAATCCCGATCCAATCGAGTCCATCAATCCAATCTAATCTTATCTATCAATCCCAATCTAATCTAGTCTATCAATCCAAGTATAATCTAGTCTATCAATCCCAATCTAATCTAGTCTATCAATCCCAATCTAATCTTATCTATCAATCCCAATCTAATCTAGTCTATCAATCCAAGTATAATCTAGTCTATCAATCCCAATCTAATCTAGTCTATCAATCCCAATCTTATCTAGTCTATCAATCCCAATCTAATCTAGTCTATCAATCCCAATCTAATCTAGTCTATCAATCCTGATCAATCAGTCAATCAGTCCCAATCTAATCTAGTCTATCAATCCCAATACAATCTAGTCGATCAATCCCAATCCAATGTAGTCTATCAATCTCAATCCAATGTAGTCTATCAATCCCAATCTAATCTAGTCTATCAATCCCGATCCAATCTAGTCCATCAATCCCAATCTAATCTTATCTATCAATCCCAATCTAATCTAGTCTATCAATCCAAGTATAATCTAGTCTATCAATCCCAATCTAATCTAGTCAATCAATCCAATCTAATCTTATCTATCAATCCCAATCTAATCTAGTCTATCAATCCAAGTATAATCTAGTCTACCAATCCCAATCTAATCTAGTCTATCAATCCCAATCTTATCTAGTCTATCAATCCCAATCTAATCTAGTCTATCAATCCAAATCTAATCTAGTCTATCAATCCTGATCAATCAGTCAATCAGTCCCAATCTAATCTAGTCTATCAATCCCAATACAATCTAGTCGATCAATCCCAATCCAATGTAGTCTATCAATCTCAATCCAATGTAGTCTATCAATCCCAATCTAATCTAGTCTATCAATACCGATCCAATCTAGTCCATCAATCCCAATCTAATCTTATCTATCAATCCCAATCTAATCTAGTCTATCAATCCAAGTATAATCTAGTCTATCAATCCCAATCTAATCTAGTCAATCAATCCCAATCTAATCTTATCTATCAATCCCAATCTAATCTAGTCTATCAATCCAAGTATAATCTAGTCTATCAATCCCAATCTTATCTAGTCTATCAATCCCAATCCTAGTCTATTAATCCAAATCTAATCTAGTCTATCAATCCCAATCTAATCTAGTCTATCAAATCCAATCTAATCTAGTCTATCAATCCCAGGGGGCGCGTGGCTCGGCGGTCTAGCGCGTCTGCCTTGTGTGCCACTGGTCCAGGTTCGACCCCGCGTTGTAGGTCGTTTATTTTCCCAGCGCGGTTTCTTGTGCAGGGTCCCATTAATTTGGGGCCTTGTGCACGAATTGGTTGGGCTTTGAGCCAGTTGTGCAATTTACGCCCATGAGGGCAACCCCCAAGGCATAGAGAGTGTACATTCCTGGAACTACCGCTTGTGCACCCTATGTGAGTGCGTGACTGGGTGCCGGCCTGTGTGTGTGTGTGTGTGTGTGCGTGTCTATGCCTGCATACCGTATTTAGTGTGACTGAACGCGCTTCAGGAGTCAGCGCAATGGACAGTCATGCCCAGTCGCTGGTTGTGGGACGATGTCGCTTCAAGCGTCAAGGTGCCTGCAGCCCTCCTGCAGATTTAGCTTTTTTTAGTCTATCAATCCCAATCTAATCTAGTCTATCAATCCCAATCTAATCTAGTCTATCAATCCCAATCTAATCTAGTCTATCAATCCCAATCTAATCTAGTCTATCAATCCAAATCTAATCTAGTCTATCAATCCCAATCTAATCTAGTCTATCAATCCCAATCTAATCTAGTCTATCGATCCCAATCTTATCTAGTCTATCAATCCAAATCTAATCTAGTCTATGAATCCCGATCTAATCTAGTCCATCAATCCCAATCTAATCTAGTCTATCAATCCCAATCTAATCTAGTCTATCACTCCCAATCTGATCTAGTCTATCAATCCAAATCTGATCTAGTCTATCAATCCAATCTAATCTAGTCTATCAATCCTAATATAATCTAGTCTATCAATCCCATTTAATCTAGTCTATCAATCCCGATCTAATCTAGTCTATCAATCCCAATCCAATCTGGTCTATCAATCCCGATCTAATCTAGTCCATCAATCCAAATCTGATCTAGTCTATCAATCCAAATCTGATCTAGTCTATCAATCCCGATCTAATCTAGTCTATCAATCCCCATTTAATCTAGTCTATCAATCCCGATCTAATCTAGTCTATCAATCCAAATCTGATCTAGTCTATCAATCCAAATCTGATCTAGTCTATCAATCCCGATCTAATCTAGTCTATCAATCCCCATTTAATCTAGTCTATCAATCCCAATCTAATCTAGTCTATCAATCCCAATCCAATCTGGTCTATCAATCCCGATCTAATCTAGTCCATCAATCCAAATCTGATCTAGTCTATCAATCCAAATCTGATCTAGTCTATCAATCCAAATCTGATCTAGTCTATCAATCCCATTAATCTAGTCTATCAATCCCAATCTAATCTAGTCTATCAATCCAAATCTAATCTAGTCTATCAATCCCAATCTAATCTAGTCTATCAATCCCGATCTAATCTAGTCTATCAATCCCCATTTAATCTAGTCTATCAATCCCGATCTAATCTAGTCTATCAATCCCAATCCAATCTGGTCTATCAATCCCGATCTAATCTAGTCTATCAATCCCAATCTAATCTAGTCTATCAATCCCAATCCAAGCTAGTCTATCAATCCCAATCCAATCTAGTCTATCAATTCCAATCCAATCTAGTCTATCAATCCCAATCTAATCTAGTCTATCAATCCCAATCTAGTCTATCAATCTATTTGGCTTATCCTGCATTTTCATTAGCTAGTTATCTCTATTTTAATCCACTTTAAATAAAGCAACCAGTTACAACAAAAGTCAGTGAAGCCGCAGAGGCAATTCAATTCACAATTTTTTTTCTTGCAAATTATTACTGAAGAACAAAGGCAAAATGCCGACAAATGCATTCCTCATAGAAAAAATCATTTAATCGGACCCGGATTCGTCAGTCTCATCGTCCTCCTGTCCATCACTGACGCCGCCGCTGTCAGCATCATCATCGTCATCAGCATCCCCCGCCTCATCCTCTTCATCATCAGCGATACGGCGCCGTTTAGCAAACTGGCCGCCAGTGGCCGCCTCATCGCGTCGCGCCCTGGCCTTGGCTTTGGCCTCGCGATGCCGCTGCTTGACCATCTCCCTGTACAGACGCTTGTCGACAACGTCCTCAGCCACCAGCTGGCGTTTGGCTTCGTCGATGACCAAACCGACTGACTGGTTGTCGTCGGCAGCAGCGTCAACCGACGCCGGCAGACGCGGATCGGCGATCGCCTCGCCGTCGTCGTCGAACACCACCCGGGTGAAGGGTCGGATGCCTTTGCTGAGAATCCGTTTGGCTAGTCTGGCTTTGGTCAGAATCTTCTTTTTCTTCTTTTGCTGATCGAGTTGGTTAGAATCGTCGTCTGAGGATTCGGCGATGCCGGCAGTTTCTTCAGCTGGTGTTGGCGGAACATCCGCTTTTGCAGGCGTCGTCTTCTTTTTCTTTTTCTTCTCGAAACGATCGACAGCTGCTCCGGCTTCTTCTTCTGCAGATTCTTCTTCAGCGGGCTTCTTGGCCACCAGGAAATCGTCTTCGGCGTCGTTGTCTCGGCCAGCTTCGTCGCTATTAGCGTCGACAGGCCCGGCAACAGCGTTGTCGTTGTCGCTGTCGTCGGGGGCGACCAGTTCGCCGACGTGTTCGGGTAGGCGGACCCGGGCGAGCACGGATTTTGGCAGGCGGGGCAGCCGGACCAAGCCGTAG
>CATNEM010000089.1:1322500-1484809 GCA_950096795.1 Macrostomum cliftonense | reverse complement strand
TTCTATCTATCTATCTATCTATCTATCTATCTATCTATCTATCTATCTATCTATCTATCTATCTATCTATCTATCTATCTATCTATCTATCTATCTATCTATCTATCTATCTATCTATCTATCTATCTATCTATCTATCTATCTATCTATCTATCTATCTATCTATCTATCTATCTATCTATCTATCTATCTATCTATCTATCTATCTATCTATCTATCTATCTATCTATCTATCTATCTATCTATCTATCTATCTATCTATCTATCTATCTATCTATCTATCTATCTATCTATCTATCTATCTATCTATCTATCTATCTATCTATCTATCTATCTATCTATCTATCTATCTATCTATCTATCTATCTATCTATCTATCTATCTATCTATCTATCTATCTATCTATCTATCTATCTATCTATCTATCTATCTATCTATCTATCTATCTATCTATCTATCTATCTATCTATCTATCTATCTATCTATCTATCTATCTATCTATCTATCTATCTATCTATCTATCTATCTATCTATCTATCTATCTATCTATCTATCTATCTATCTATCTATCTATCTATCTATCTATCTATCTATCTATCTATCTATCTATCTATCTATCTATCTATCTATCTATCTATCTATCTATCTATCTATCTATCTATCTATCTATCTATCTATCTATCTATCTATCTATCTATCTATCTATCTATCTATCTATCTATCTATCTATCTATCTATCTATCTATCTATCTATCTATCTATCTATCTATCTATCTATCTATCTATCTATCTATCTATCTATCTATCTATCTATCTATCTATCTATCTATCTATCTATCTATCTATCTATCTATCTATCTATCTATCTATCTATCTATCTATCTATCTATCTATCTATCTATCTATCTATCTATCTATCTATCTATCTATCTATCTATCTATCTATCTATCTATCTATCTATCTATCTATCTATCTATCTATCTATCTATCTATCTATCTATCTATCTATCTATCTATCTATCTATCTATCTATCTATCTATCTATCTATCTATCTATCTATCTATCTATCTATCTATCTATCTATCTATCTATCTATCTATCTATCTATCTATCTATCTATCTATATCGGTCTGACCATCTTTTTCAATGTCTGAGTACAGCCACTTTGACTCAAAATGCGCAACAGGTGGGATTACGACCAGCCTCGGCAAGCGCGACATCAGAATGCGTACAGCTACTCCAGCAACTACGACGCAGCTACGGAACCGGACATCGAATTCGACCCCGATGGCGAGCACGAGCGTGACGAATTCCTTGAAGGCGATCCGGCGGCATTCGCCATGGGTCAGCAGTCCAGAAGAAGCCAGCGCCAGTACCCGCAGCAGCACTTCAGAGGTTCCGGCGGTGGTACCCATTCGCTGCACGAAGACGACATCCTGGTTGGTCCGAGCGACGGTTCTCATCGAATCCGTCGAGCTGGCAGACAACGACAACAGCAGCCGCAGCAGCAGCCAGTTGGCAGGCGCGGTGAATCAGTCCAGCAGCAGGAGCCGCAGCCGCAGGATATGAACGATGCGGAAGCCAGGCAGTGCAGGGATTTTATGAGCCGCTACGTCAACATGATGTTTAACCAGGGGTGAGTGTTTGGTTTATTTATTCAGATTACAATTATCTCAAGTAGTCTCTAAAGCTAACAGAGAAGATCCAAGAATTCTAAATTTATTTGCCATCCTGAATATTTTAATTGATACACCCTTGGTAGATAAACCATTTCAGGCTAGGAAATATAATAAATAAATTAGAATTTACGATCTGTATTTGGGGAGTTAATTTGCATGATCGCACTTACTATATGAGCTTATCAGAATCAAGCGTATAAATTGCTACATTTTTAAAAAAATAAGAGTTGCATGTATGACTTGCACTGTGTTGATACAGCTCCTGAGCGCAATTTTAAATTTTAAGAATATGATTAAAACATGATATTATAATTGTTACGCAATATATTTTTATATCCCCGCAGGCAGAGCATAACGCCGGAGGATACGGAAATTTTCGGCGACTATTGTCAGGTGAGATGTCGAAAAGAGGATTAGATAATCATATTGATGGCCAGAAGCTTAATCCCCCTTGGTTAGAGCATGCCTGTGTATTTGTGCAGCCTCCAAATGTTTCTTTAAATAAAAAACTAGCCAAGTCACAAAGACGGTAAGTCAGCTGCTCCACTGAGCACAAATTGAGACTTAATGATAAGGACAATACTTGAATAATTGTGGGCGGCCAAGTTAGCGGACAGAATTTCCCTTTCTGAATGAAAATCTCCCTGTTCCACGTCTATGTATGCGTCTAGTCTCTAGATTAACAAGTGAGAAGCAAGGCCGGAAGAAGATGCTGCTGTGTTTGGTTGAGTTTGAGTTTAAGGGAAAAACCGGGTCTGAGAGATTCTCTGAGAGACTCGTCTCTCCAATACACAGGCATCGAAAGTGGCGAAAGAAAAGCAGAAATTGAGTCGCCATCATCAGTCAACTGGGCACTGACTCCCTTGAGGTACGGCGGAGCTCAAACGTACTAGTTGCGGCCGTCTCTTTCGCTCCCACTCACTCTAGACTCTCCCTTGACTCCTAATGTAGCGACTCCGGAGCTTCACTGCAATTTTCTCGTTTCTTATTTTCGTCGTTCTTTCTCTATCTGCCGCCTGGAACTTTCCTGGACTCGAAGCGCCTCCCTTCCCCCCTGGGGGATGATCAAGCTCCCCCGATGAAGGCAGTTCTCACCATACCGTCAAGATTGAGGAGCCCGTCCCAGATTTCAGTCCATTGATTCGCAAATTCAAACGAAGGAGCTGTGTAGAGAAGGCTTCGGCAGTTTACCAAATTCAACCGATTTGCTCACTGACTGGGAGACTTATTTGGTATAGGGTCTGGTATTTGGTAAGCCACGCTTCTCAGACTGACTGACAGATTCCATTTGAGACTAACTGGGACAGGCATGCACAAGCTCCGTTTAATGTTTTGCTCAGACTTTCTCATCCCATACGTTATTAATTTTGGCCCTCTTGAATCGGTGTTTCAGAAATCCTCGGGCAGGGCGTGGCTGGCGAAGAGCCTGATTAGCCAACGTGGCAGGCCTGAGCGCCTCGACGAGCAGAGCTTCTTTGCCGCGGTCCAGGCAGCCGCCGTGGCGCTGTACGAGTGCAACGAGGCGGACGACTGGCAGACGGCCTGCGCCTTAATGACCACCTGCTTCACCTACTATTATTCGGGTTAGTTTGCTAAATTTTTATATTGCTACTAACCGCAGTAGGCGATACGAATTTTTATTTGTTATCAAGTTCTCACTAATAAAATGATTGCAACTTATTTTCAGCCACAACAGAATCTGGACAGGCGCACAAGCTCTACCTGCACAGTTTTGTCAAGGATCAACCAATTTGGCAGTCGCTCAGATTCTGGAATGCCGCCTTCATTATCACAGTGCAGGGTGATAGACAAAATAGGTGAGAAATTTTGACTATAATAATAATCTTGATTCAAATTCTGAATAACATCTCTTGGTTGGTTTTCAGAGACGTACAAAGACCAAGTAGTTCGAGTCACATCACACTCGGACATTTAAAGTGAGTTTCGCAAATGTGCGAATTGAAGCCTCTCAATAAAACAAGAAATTATGAGAAATAAATGCCGCAATTTTCAGCACGTTTGTCACCAACATGCGAGCATTCGAATTGCGCAAGGAGATGATAGCTGAGTTCGTTAGGAAGCAAGCAGAATATCTTCGCCTCCCAGATGGTGAGCAATAGTTTGATAATTATCTTAAAACGTAGTAACATCGCATTACCATTTTTTTTAAATTTACGTAAATATGTACGAAAATAAACTCGCAGATCAAACGCGCCAGTTGATGCAGTCGATGGAGAAGCGGGCCTGATCATGTCAAGGCGGCACAATCGGCGCTCGAGTTTTGGCTTCCTCATACAAACTTCACAACGTTGCTGGCGCGTTATAGGTTGAATTGAATTTTCTTATAGTTTAATTATATTTGTATTTTTACACCATCGAATATAATATTACCATCACTGCTTGACTTTGAGCTTGGCATTGACAGATTGATAAATGCAGTTTAACTCACTTGTAAGTGCTAGCCAGCCATCTAATTGTGAATTTTAGACTGGATCATAGCACCTAACCTACCTTTCCCCTGGCTAATGTCTCATTGTGCAACACCTAGCCTACCCCTTCCCTGGCTAATGCCTCATAGTGCAACACCTAGCCTACCCCTTCCCTGGCTAATGCCTCATAGTGCAACACCTAGCCTACCCCTTCCCTGGCTAATGCCTCATTGTGCAACACCTAGCCTACCCCTTCCCTGGCTAATGCCTCATAGTGCAACACCTAGCCTACCCCTTCCCTGGCTAATGCCTCATAGTGCAACACCTAGCCTACCCCTTCCCTGGCTAATGTCTCATAGTGCAACACCTAGCCTACCCCTTCCCTGGCTAATGCCTCATTGTGCAACACCTAGCCTACCCCTTCCCTGGCTAATGTCTCATAGTGCAACACCTAGCCTACCCCTTCCCTGGCTAATGCCTCATAGTGCAACACCTAGCCTACCCCTCCCCAAGCTAATCTCTCATAGTGCAACACCTAGCCTACCCCTTCCCTGGCTAATGCCTCATAGTGCAACACCTAGCCTACCCCTTCCCTGGCTAATGTCTCATAGTGCAACACCTAGCCTACCCTTCCCTGGCTAATGTCTCATTGTGCAACACCTAGCCTACCCTTCCCTGGCTAATGTCCCATTGTGCAACACCTAGCCTACATGTAACCTAACCTGACCAAGTGTTTTGTGCTGAAAATTTTCATTTTAAAAGATTAGCTAAGTGCTCATTGACCAATACTGATATAAAATAGCTTACTTTCTTAAAGAAACATTGGTATGTATTTAAATTTTTTATTGCGCCAAGTAACCTGCTTTAAAAACTCCTCATGATGTTTTAAAATCACAGTAATAATA
This sequence comes from Macrostomum cliftonense, assembly GCA_950096795.1. Lineage (NCBI taxonomy): Eukaryota > Metazoa > Platyhelminthes > Macrostomidae > Macrostomum > Macrostomum cliftonense. The sequence goes on along the minus strand of CATNEM010000089.1, from coordinate 1,479,794 downwards.
CTAACGCATGATAATTGCTGACTATCCACTTCTGTGTGCTAATTCTAATTGTTCCACTATTTACAGAAAGCAAACGTTTTTTTCCTGTTCTACGAGTACATTTATGCTATGGATTAATACGTATATCCATCCGAAGAGATTCAGTGCTATAGGCATGGATAAATATGCGTTTTGAAGTTGCAGCGTACTTATTATTCAACTATTCTGGTAACAATTGACCACAAGATTAGTCAAATTGCACGTTATAATTTTTATTATATTTCTTTTCCTTGTATTTAAAATATTTTTGAAAATGTTAATATGAACTTTATTGATCTCCTGCTCCGCTTAATTAATCGTAAAAGTGTAAATTGCTTATTTAGCGAAATTTTATTTCACAAAAAAACGTTGGCATGAATATACGGTGAATGGGCCTATTTCAGGAGATAATTTCCTTTTTTTATTCTTTTAATTTACTAATTGCTGGCGTAAAACAAAATTTAATACTTTCATGTAAAGCCAGAAACCGCTTAATAGCGCTATTAAATGCGGCGCCACCGTGTATTACTGAGGTCACCATTGTGCCATGAAACGAACACAGTTGCCCATAATTTGCACATAATTTACATGTACATGTACGTGTGTACTTTTATTGTTGATGCAGTTGTTAGTTACGGGTTCGAATCGCTGAAACAAGGCCCCGCCTCTTAATAAGCACTATTCAGCCTAAATAACGAGAGATTGGCTAAATGTCCCTTTCTGATACCCAGCGGGTCAGAGATGTTATTAGGCACAGAAATAGTGCCTACTTCAGTAATATTGTGGTGGTCCCTGGTGCCTGCGAGTACACTGTACATGTACTTGTACATGTACATTCAATTAGGGCATCCCAACTTCTGGTAGACTGTCGGTGGAAAGATATGGTCGCTATGGCGACTATTATAGTAGTCAACAAGCTGGTTTGCGGAAGTCACAGCTATAATGCTGCTGTTCTGTTGCCACCGCGTTGTTGGGCCTTTAGGAGTCACATTGGTTGGAAGGACGTTGCTCTGGACACAACTCTAGTAATCTTTGGTTGCTGTGTCTATCTTGCTCACATGTTAAATTTTATTTACAAGTATGATGGGGACTCGATTTGAGAATTGCAGTTGCATGATATTCCTTTGAAGTTGGGGATCAAGCAGTGGGGGAATTGGGAGCAAGGACAACTTTATACGCTATAGCGTAACTTTAAGTATAGATTGGTTAGCCAATCGCTGTTAGGGGGGCTGGAGGGGTTTGTTGCCTCGGTGCGTGCTCTGGCGGTGGGGCGGGGGCGCCGCGGCTTTGGTCAGGGGTGGGTGGCCGTGTGTGGCCCCCTCTTCTTTAGCCCGTGCGCTGGGTTGTTCTCGCCTGCTCTCTCGCCGTGCTTGAATTGAGCTTTTTTCCTGTTTCTTTTTAACCCTTGCAATATTTTTTAAAATAAATATTACATTCGTAGCCCACTACTAGGGCAGTAGGATAAGTTTTCGTTGCTGCACTTGCTGTCTTCCGCCTCTTTCCCTCTCTCCGGCCGACCCGCTAAGTGGTCCTTGATTGGAAGAAGACTGGGAGAAAGATCAAAGCATAAAATTCAGATTGACTTATCCCACTAGCATTGTCATATACTGTACTAACGAGCAGCGCGTGTATAATTCCCAATAGAGTCAATTTTAAAGGTCTCAGGTCTGTTAAAAAATATTAAGCTCAATTTTAAATCAGGGACAACTCAAACAAGTTGTTTGAGTTGTCCCTGTTTTAAATCGACAAATGTCAGAAATTTAAAGCAAAATTTCAAAATTGTTTAACTGAGATGTCTGCTAGAAACTAGAAATTTCAATCAATCTTCACGAAACTCGGTTCTAGAACCAGAATAATTCTGATTCCAGAACCAGAATCGATAGGAAAATGAAGAGCACCGAATAGAACGAGTGCAGTATAACCTCTACATACTTCTAAAAAGCATGGAATTCAGTGAATTATCGTTAAATATTTTATGTCTTTGACTTAGAGCCGTAAAAATATTTTTTAGAATTTTAAGGCACGTAAAAAGTGGCCTCAAACTAATTATTCTTAGTCGGTTAGTCCAGAAACAGAACATGGTTCCAAACCGTGTTCGAAAAACAGAACCATCGATATGAAGAGCATCGAACCGGTTTTTCTAACCAGCAATATGAAGAGGACCCTTAATGAGACCAAGGACACCTTAAGTCCTACTTAAGGTGTCCTTGAATGAGACATACGTAAGAACAAAAATTAAGCGCGAATTTGAATTTTTATGGAGTAATATTATTAATGTGCACATAATATTGGTTTTGACATGCTAAATGAGAATTTGGACGCGCTAGTTGAGACTCTGCCTGCCTCAGCTTGCTTTGAGCCATAGATAGAGCGGGCAGCTGCTGCTGTCATTGCAGCCATAGAGATATTGACACGCAAATTGAGAATTTGACATCCAAATTGAGAATTTGGCCAGTTAAGAACTTTGCTTCAGTCTGAACCTTCTCTCTGTCACAAAAATCTTGTTTATAATATCAGAATATCAAACGATTCAAACGTTCATCAACAACCTGAGCGAACGCTGCAATAACCTGGATGCCGAAAGCACTTGGGTTCTCGTGATGGACGGGCCTCATTTTCACCGCGCAGCTCGTGTTCCGCAGCAGCTGCAGAACTGAATTTCGCTGCGAATTCTTCCGCCATACTCGCCGTTTCTAAACACAGCCGAATTCGCAAACTCTTCTCTCAAGGCAGCAATCAAAAGTCATCTCACGTAGCCGCATGTTGTTGAAGAGGAAGCGGTTGCCCCCGACAACGTCAACCAAGAGGAATGGCGCTTTATGCTGCTGGAGAGAGTAGCAAGAGAGTCGCTAGACGTGGCTGTTACAGCAGAGAAGGCAGCTGCATGGGAGCTGACATGCTTCCGTCGGCTTGGCCGTTGTCTGGCAATGCTGCCATTCTGAAGGAGACATTTGCTGCATGCGCTGTTCTGTTTGTTTTCTTCTATTTCCTGTTATTCTACATTGTTTTATTCTCTTATTCTGTTTCCTTTCGAGTCATTTCTCCATTTCTGCGCTATTTGGCCATAAGTGGAGAGCCTGAAACTGAGCTTTGGAATTAAACTCTGTGGTGCATTCTCAATTTGGATGTCAAATTCTCAATTTGCGTCTGTGTGTCAATATCTCTATGGCTGCAATGGCAGCAGCAGCTGCCAGCTCTATGGCTCAAAGTAAGCTGAGGCAAGCAGAGTCTCAACTAGTGCATCCAAATTCTCATTTAGCATGTCAAAACCAATAGGCCTCTACTTGGCCATATAAGTAGCTAAAAATCTCACTAGGCATTATTATAATACTACATTGTTTTTATATAGTAATTAATAGCATATTTAACAATAAATAGCAATTTTCATTCATTGACTTGATTAAGTAATGTAAAGTAATATACAATAAGTTTGAAAACAATGGAATACAAGATACAAATAGGTAAAATATTTTGTGGCAAAATAGAAGCATTCTTTAGATTAAAAAATATTTGCTGTATATTTTTAAATTGGCATCATCAAAAATGGAGCTTTAAAGCTTGCTCTTACTAATATCTTTTTAATAGGTTCACTTAATTAAGTAGCTAGTTTTGAAAGCACAAAGTTTGAAATGTGCAAATGATTTCAGTACAAGTAAACTAATGGTTTAAGCAAAAATTCATTTATTTGGTTATTATGAAATCTGCTACCAGAATGTAAGCAATTGAAAAAATGCATTGCAGATTTTAAGGGGAACATTGATGCAATATACAGAGGGCCAAAATGTACATATTGATTAGGCAATTGATTTAGTAAGAAAAAAGTAATTGTAGTATGGGCTCTATGAAAAAATCTAGCACTTTTAAGAAATTACAAAATTCAAATTTTATCTAAATACAAATTATGAGAATGAAGCATAATTAATATTAATTATATGAGTGTATTAAGCAATTGCAAAATGTTTATAAGGTCAATGCTACTGATTTTTGGCAAGAGAATGATAGGCAATATGTATATATTTAAAATATTTTTAATTTTTTTTGCTGTCTATGAATAAAACTATATCTTTGCCTTGCTAGTGTATAGTTAAATCAATTAGGCATTCTGGGAGTCTAATAACCCTTGCTAACTTTGTAAAACTAATCATTTAAAAAGCATAATTAAAAATTTTGCTCTAAAGTAGGTCTAAAAATAATATTAATAAACTTATGCTATAAATTATTATGGCTCTTGAATTATGAATTATTTATTTGTCCTTTAAGCTAGAAAATTCAAAGTAAGCAAATGATATATAAGTAAGAATATAAAGCTAGTTTAACAAGTAACAGAATAAGATAGAACCTAATGTCATGAAAATTCAATTTTTTGTCAACTTTAAAGTTTACTTTAATTAACTGCTAACCAACAAATATTCTTGCTTTAGATGAATAAACAAATGGCCATTGTTATCCTTGTATGAATATTGTAAGGATGAATTTCATGCATCGAATTATTACATTTTTAATTGCTTACACAAAAATATAATCTAAATTTAGAGAAAGCTTTGCAATGTATAAATTTATATTCATGCTTCTAGAAAATAAATCTTTTTATCTATTGGTCTTTAATAATAATTTCCATATATTTTCCCCATATTTGCTATGAGCTAGGCTATTTTTTAAAGATAGCACAACAAAGAATGTAGGTAGCTACTTAGCATTTACAAGTATTTACAATAATATGATTTTGCAAATTTAAAAAATTGTCTAAAGGGATATTCTATGGAATATTCTCATTAAATTTCTTATCTAGATTTCTATATGCAAGGTATGGCAAAAAAATTGAAATAATATTTTATTAATGCCTAACTTTAATTATAATATAATATACATTATATAATACTGCAATTCTATTAGCATTCTAATAAATTATAATACAATTATTGCATTTTTTGTATTATTAATCTCTAGGGATATTACATTAATTACTTAACTGCTGCATAAACAATATATACAAACCATTATTTTACGGCTCTGTTCTGTACTTCAATGCTTACTATTAAGGTAAAATTGCTACCTGTAGCATAGTTTTACCCTGGGATCAAGTGAAAATATTTTTTTAAATGCTTACTTAATTTTTTATAGATCACTAGTTTAATAACAAAAATCTTAGTGTGCATGTTAGTATGGTGCATCTTATTGCTATGTACAGTCCTTATAGGGTGGAGGGGCTGTAACAATCACTCTAAATTTACCTAGCTCAAACTGGGTATACCCTATCTTAGTTAGGTAGACTAAAGCAATATAGTATTAAGTATGTATATCAAGGGTACACAATGCAGATTAGCAAATGGCATGTACACTGGCTAAGATGCATTTAGGGTAAAACAATGTAGAGCTCATCCTCCAGGGGGTATAAGGTTGGAGCTTTAGATTATCTAACTTAGTCTACTAAACCCTCTACTGGATACTAGGTAGACCAAGATTAGAAAATATGATATGGTAGGATAAGGATAGTAAATGTAGGATGCATTGGATAATGTTGGAGGATAATATATTTCTAGAATGGAAAGGTAGGCTACACCTAAGTATAATTTTAAACAGGGTTTAGTTAAACTATTAAAAATATTTTTATTTTATAAAAATTATAGGCTTAAGACCAATGGGGGCTTGTAAAGCCTTTTATTTAAAGCAAATAATACATTTTTATCCATGAGGTATATATATGCATGCATACATAAAAATATCAAAACCTACAATATGAGGTATTTTATTATAAAATATCAAACAAGTGCATAAATTAATAAAGCTGTGTATTAGATATCAAGCATAATGATAATAATAAAAATAATAATTATATTAAGCATAAAAATGTCTTAATATGTCTTTAAAAATGTCTTAATATTATAGTAATAATATTAAGCATAAAAATGTCTAAGACTAATGGCATTTGTTCAACGCAGTCCAATCATTTTCATGCTTACTCACCATTGGCTAACTGTAAAATAATATAATAATGAAGCAGCTGGTTTATTGGCCTTTAATGTTTCTTGCAGCAGACAGGGCTGTCATGTCTAGTCTCAGCAGCCTGTTCTGGTCTAATTGGTTCTGGCTGCCCAATGGCACCAGCTGGGAAGAATTTGCCGAATTAAAGCAGCCCGAGGAATATAAGCCTCGATTAGAGGACCTGTGGCTGATGTTTGCTTGCGCCGCTGCTGTGCACTCTGTTCGCCTAGCAACTGAACGCTGCATCCTGCGCCCCATCGGACGCTGGTACGGCCTGCCAGAATCGTCCAGATCCCGCTTGGCGCCTGGTAGGGCTAGCAAATTGCAAAAATTTGTGGAGGCCGCTTGGCATGGCTGTTTCTACGTGGCCTCAAGTATCTATGGCGTTGCCGTGCTCTGGGACAAGGCCTACCTGTGGGACACCAGGCTGCTGTGGCGCGATTGGCCGCACCACTCCATACCCAGAGAAATCTACTGGTACTACATGATTGAGCTCGGCTACTACTGGGCCGCCCTGTTCTCCATTTCGTTCGAGTCTAAACGTAAAGACTTCTTCGAAATGGTGCTGCATCACTTGGTCACCATCTGGCTAATGGTGTTCTCCTGGTCAGCCAACTTTGTCCGCGTTGGCTCCTTGGTGCTGCTTGTGCACGATGTTGCTGATCCATTTCTGCAGGTGGGTCCATATGTCTGTCTGTGGCTGTCTGTCTGTCAGTGACTCTGTCTGTAACTGTCTGTATGTAACAGTCCGTCTGTCTGTGATTACCTTTCTGTAATTACCTGTCTGTCAGTGTCTGTGTGATTACCTGTCTGTCTGTCTGTTTGATTACCTGTCTGTCAGTTTCTGTTTGATTACCTGTCTGTCAGTGTCTGTGTGATTACCTGTCTGTAATTACCTGTCTGTCAGTGTCTGTTTGATTACCTGTCTGTCAGTGTCTGTAATTACCTGTCTGTCAGTGTCTGTTTGATTATCTGTCTGTCGCTGTCTCTGCGTTATTCACTAAAAATGAAAGTTGATGTAAACTCTTCAAATAAATATTTGATTAGCTAATTAATATTTAATGGCTTCCAACTCACTCGCGCAGGGCGCCAAGGTGACCAAGTACCTCAACATGCAATCACTCTGCAACGTATTCTTCGGCCTGTTCACCCTAGTGTGGCTGCTAACCCGCCTGTCTGCCTATCCCCTGCTCATATTGCACAGCAGCATCTGGCAGAGTGTCCAAGAATTCGGCATGTTCCCCGCCCACCTGCTGTTCAATGGAGCTCTCATTCTGCTGCAGTGCCTGCATGTGGTCTGGTTCTATTTCATTGTAAAGCTTCTGATTAGGGCCCTGCGTGCGGGCAGAGTTGAGAAGGACACTAGATCCGATTCTGAGCAGTCGGACGCTGATGAGGAGACTGTCAATTTAGATGAACAAAAATTGGCTAATGGCAAACACGTTAGACGTCGTCATAGAAACGGATCTGCTAAATAATAACTGGCTTATTTGTTGTTAGCGCTGACTAATTTGACACTTTATAGATGATTATTAATCTCAATTTGTGACATGGCTTACAGGCACAATTTTTGTAAATATACTTAAATATTAGTAACTTTACTTTACCTTGCACTGTTTGCATTATTAACATTGTTTTAAGTTGTTTGAAAGCACAGATATTATATATTTAACTGTTTCTAATTATTTTCTAACGTTGGTTTTTTTGCTGAGCAAAAAAATTATGAGTATGAAATTTCTAATAATTTCTGTTTTCTTTGTTCTATTAATTGTTAAATTATTTTGCATGACAACTGTAGCTCTTGTCTAAACGTTCTTTTCTCTCTTTGTTAAGTTTTTCTGTTAAGTTTAAATTATCAACTTGAATGATGCTTTGAGTAATCATTGTACTTCTTTGCTCGTAAAAACTGCCTTTTTAACATCTGAATGAGACAGGCGTGAGATTTAAGAAATTCTCCCATTTTTTGTTTCGATCTCAATGAGAAAAGCGTGAGGTTTAAGAAACTCTGCCGTGTCTGGTTAGATCTCAATGAGACAGGCGTGAGATTTAAGAAACTCTGCCGTGTCTGGTTAGATCTCAATAACACATGAGTGAGATTTAAGAAACTCTGCCGTGTCTGGTTAGATCTCAATGGGACAGGCGTGAGATTTAAGAAACTCTGCCGTGTCTGGTTAGATCTCAATGGGACAGGCGTGAGATTTAAGAAACTCTGCCGTGTCTAGTTAGATCTCAATAACACATGAGTGAGATTTAAGAATCTCTGCCGTGTCTGGTTAGATCTCAATGACACATGAGTGAGATTTAAGAAACTCTGCCGTGTCTGGTTAGATCTCAATGGGACAGGCGTGAGATTTAAGAAACTCTGCCGTGTCTGGTTAGATCTCAATGGGACAGGCGTGAGATTTAAGAAACTCTGCCGTGTCTGGTTAGATCTCAATGGGACAGGCGTGAGATTTAAGAAACTCTGCCGTGTCTAGTTAGATCTCAATAACACATGAGTGAGATTTAAGAATCTCTGCCGTGTCTGGTTAGATCTCAATAACACATGAGTGAGATTTAAGAAACTCTGCCGTGTCTGGTTGGATCTCAATGAGACAGGCGTGAGATTGATACTCCTAAGTATCTAGTGTTAGCGTTCAAAAAGAATCCCACTATTAATTTTATTCCAAATCCCTTGCGGCATGCTTTACCTTCTTCCGAAAATCGTTGATAAATTTCTATGAATTTCTTTGTCTTCTGTAAATTTAAACCGGTTTCTCTATAAATGAAATGGCTTATTAGTTATTAGCAGCTTTGTGCGACGCAATCATGTCCCAGAAAAAAAATTAAAATCGAAAAAGCGTTTTCGCTTATCGGACATGCAACTTTATTTTTGTACCTGCACTTTTATTGAAACTTTGCACTTTTGACGCTATTTTTTCTATGTACGGCGGATAGCTTTACTTTGCCCGTTTTTATAATTGTGTACTTTGTACTTTCAACTTGTATTACTTTTGATAGTCCATTGGCTTTTTACTGCTTATTAATCCGTCTACGTGTCTACTTGTAGAACTTTTACAGCAGCATATGATAGCTAATATTAACAATTTGTCTGTTCTAGAGTAGGCTGCACCAGCTATTGCTTATTGATAATTTATTATTAATAAAGATATTATTGTCTCTTTCAATGGCTTTCCTATAAAAATCCCCATGTGATGAGTTGTTTTGTGTACGCAGTATCTTTCTCGCCTTTTCACTCTAGATCGAAGATTCCTAGATAATCAAAGTGTTATAAAGATTTAAATTGAGGCTGTGAAATCCAAAAACAAACGGGGGTTTTCACAGAGATTTCTAGAGACATTATCTGCAGATGAAAAATTGTGTTAGCTATATAGTGGGTAAATCGAGGTTTTTATTGTGCAGACTACAAAGCCGTGTGTAACATAAAGATAAATCAAGGTGATATATTAATTTAAAAAGTGTGTGATAGAGGCGTGAGTCAAGGTATTATATACTGATAAACGATCTGCTATTTAGTTGTGAATGTAGGTGGAACATGCTAACATAATGCTGAGTTAAAACAAGGTTAAACATTTAGAAATAAGTTGTGACACTGTAGTAAATAGTTGTTACACTGTAGTAAATTGTCCTAGCTTGGAACTTTATTAAAATTACCTAATCGTTCAGCAAATAAAATGCCATCTTCCAGCCCAGCAGACAGCCATGTCCTGCTTGCGTCGCTGCTTTAATCTGCTAATGTGGCTGCTGGTATTTGTGTATATCATAGTGCCGCTGATTGTCTATGTGTACCCCGGGATTCTGACCAGCGTTATCTTCTTTAACTTGTGTAAGTTATACCTTTTTTTATTGACACTGATCATTTCAGTAGACTCATCTAGACTATTCAGATCCATGTGACTCATCTGGACTATTCTGATCCATGTGGCTCATCTAGACTATTCAGATCCATGTGACTCATCTACACTATTCTGATCCATGTGGCTCATCTAGACTATTCAGATCCATGTGACTCATCTACACTATTCTGATCCATGTGACTCATCTAGACTATTCTGATCCATGTGACTCATCTAGACTATTCTGATCCATGTGACTCATCTAGACTATTCTGATCCATATGACTCATCTAGACTATTCAGATCCATGTGGCTCATCTAGACTATTCAGATCCATGTGACTCATCTAGACTATTCAGATCCATGTGACTCATCTAGACTATTCTGATCCATGTGACTCATCTAGACTATTCTGATCCATGTGACTCATCTAGACTATTCAGATCCATGTGACTCATCTAGACTATTCTGATCCATGTGACTCATCTAGACTATTCAGATCCATGTGACTCATCTAGACTATTCAGATCCATGTGACTCATCTAGACTATTCAGAGATCCATGTGACTCATCTAGACTATTCTGATCCATGTGGCTCATCTAGACTATTCAGATCCATGTGACTCATCTACACTATTCTGATCCATGTGGCTCATCTAGACTATTCTGATCCATGTGACTCATCTAGACTATTCTGATCCATATGACTCATCTAGACTATTCAGATCCATGTGGCTCATCTAGACTATTCAGATCCATGTGACTCATCTAGACTATTCAGATCCATGTGACTCATCTAGACTATTCTGATCCATGTGACTCATCTAGACTATTCTGATCCATGTGACTCATCTAGACTATTCAGATCCATGTGACTCATCTAGACTATTCTGATCCATGTGACTCATCTAGACTATTCAGATCCATGTGACTCATCTAGACTATTCAGATCCATGTGACTCATCTAGACTATTCAGAGATCCATGTGACTCATCTAGACTATTCTGATCCATGTGGCTCATCTAGACTATTCAGATCCATGTGACTCATCTAGACTATTCAGAGATCCATGTGACTCATCTAGACTATTCTGATCCATGTGACTCATCTAGACTATTCAGAGATCCATGTGACTCATCTAGACTATTCAGATCCATGTGACTCATCTAGACTATTCTGATCCATGTGACTCATCTAGACTATTCAGATCCATGTGACTCATCTAGACTATTCTGATCCATGTGACTCATCTAGACTATTCAGATCCATGTGACTCATCTAGACTATTCTGATCCATGTGACTCATCTAGACTATTCAGAGATCCATGTGACTCATCTAGACTATTCTGATCCATGTGACTCATCTAGACTATTCTGAGATCCATGTGACTCATCTAGACTATTCTGATCCATGTGACTCATCTAGACTATTCTGATCCATGTGACTCATCTAGACTATTCTGATCCATGTGACTCATCTAGACTATTCTGATCCATGTGACTCATCTAGACTATTCAGATCCATGTGACTCATCTAGACTATTCAGATCCATGTGACTCATCTAGACTATTCAGAGATCCATGTGACTCATCTAGACTATTCTGATCCATGTGACTCATCTAGACTATTCTGAGATCCATGTGACTCATCTAGACTATTCTGATCCATGTGACTCATCTAGACTATTCTGATCCATGTGACTCATCTAGACTATTCTGATCCATGTGACTCATCTAGACTATTCTGATCCATGTGACTCATCTAGACTATTCTGATCCATGTGACTCATCTAGACTATTCAGATCCATGTGACTTATCAAAACCGTTCAGATTTGAATAGATATAAATTTCCCCAATGTCACCGGATCCCTCAACCGACCCCGCCGCCAGACTACTGCCCGCACTACTCGCAGAACTTCTCGGACTTTGAGCACTACGGTCTGTCTCCCCGCTCGAGCCGCAATTTCTATCTGACCAATTCGGCGGGTCATCGCCTCGGCGTCTGGCAGCTGGAAGCGGAGCCCTGCTCCAATGACGCCGAATTCGCCTCTAAACTGCTGGATGGTCGTCCCGTGTTGCTCTATTACCATGGTAACGCTTTGAATAGGGGCGGCCGGCACATGGTCGATCTGTACAGACGGCTGCTTAAAGAGAATGTGCACTTGTTGGCAATTGATTACAGAGGCGAGTGCCAACGCTTTTTTTCCGATTTTATGTACAAGACTAAGTTTAGAAAGCATGTAACATTGGTAAAAATATGTATCTTTCAGGCTACGGTGACTCCGAAGGCCTGCCAGTAACTGAGATTGATGCTATTGACGACGCTGAGGTGCTGTTTAACTACGTCAACAAGGAGCTTGGCGTTAAACAGCTTTATCTGTGGGGCCATTCATTGGGCACCGGGTGAGTGCCTCCCACAAGAGAACTTATAAGTCTCGTGCATTGCCAACCAAAACTCCGTCCTATTACCAACGGCCAATAACTCAAACACCCTATTAATTACGCACCCAGCCCCAAAATTGCATGCCCCTAACACTTCTACCAAAAAATTTTCTACCCCCAACACACCCACCTTAAGGTTTAATGCCCCTAACACTTCCACCTCAAAATTTCCTTCCCCTAACACTTCTACCAAAAAATTTTCTACCCCCAACACACCCACCCCAAGATTTCATGCCCCTAACACTTCCACCTCAAAATTTCCTACCCCTAACACAACCACCCCAAAATTTCCTGCCCCTAACACCCACTCCAAAATTTCCTACCCCTAACACACTCACCCCAATATTTCATGCCCCTAACACACCCACTCCAAAATTTCCTACCCCTAACACACCCACCCCCAAATTTCTTACCCCTAACACACCACCCCATATTTCATACCCCTAACACACCCACCCCATTAAGTCCACACCCTCAGCATAATTATTGTGCATGCGCCAGCCAACTACCACCCGCCTTATTCAATTAAATTTAGCGTGGTGTCCCATCTGGCTAAGCGTCTCTCCGACAGCGGCCGATTGGACGTCGTGGCCGGGCTTGTCCTCGAATCGCCGTTTAATAACATTCGCGACGGCGTCAGAATGCATCATTTCAGTCTGGTGTGTGTTTTTTTTTATTTAACAATCTAGGGCCTGTTGAAAGTTTTATTTAACTTTAAAAATCGATGATAAGACAAAAAATGTGGATACTTTTAATGAGCAAAGTGTATCTTTATAACTTAGTAATTGGTAATTCTGTTTGCTAATATTAAAGAATATCGCCAGCGCATATCAACTGTTAAGGCTCGAAATGATTAATTAGAGTTCGTCTACAGTCATTATATTTGTTATCTCTTAGCTCCTCATGATTGAAAGCAGCTAATGCGTGACTGCGGGGCTAATTAGGCCCAGTGCCTCGGATTAGCTGGCCAGTCTCGCGATTCTACCCGGCTAAATGGGGATGCTTGGCCAGTATTATCTCTGCAGTCAGGCTAGGGATAATTAAAGACGGAGAAACGGCAAAAGTTGAGGTCTCTTTGGATTGGACTTTGACTATGCAGCGTGTTGCTAGGGCGTGTTGCTAGGGATTTCTGCTGGGTGAGCAAGCATTTAGGCTTGAAGCTGTTGGAGACTTTCTGTAGCTATTTTGCGTCGTCAAATAGCTAACCGTAACCGTACATGTAGGTGGTGGAGAAGGGATAGTTACAGCAGACAGACACACACAGACCCACAGACAGACAGACACACAGACACACGGACAGACACACAGACACACAGACAGACAGACAGATAGACAGACACACACACAGACAGACAGACAGACACACAGACAGACAAACAGACAGACACAGACAGACAGACAGACAGACACACGGACAGACACACAGACAGACACACAGACAGACAGACGGGCAACACAGTGACAGCCTGAGCCCCTCCCATCCCCGCAGCCCTACCGCCTGCTGCCGTACTTCGAGCCAGTATTTGTCGACGGCGTGGGCAAATGCGGCATCAGATTCGACTCGGATCGCAACTTGGGCCGGCTCAGCATCCCCGTCCCCGTGCTAATCATACACGCGCAGGACGATCGAGTTGTGCCCATCGAGCTGGGCCGCCAGCTTAGAGACTATCTGAACACAGCCAGGGGCGACGCCGATATCAGTAAAGTTCGTTTCTTAGAACTGCCCGCCGGCAAAGGCTACAGCCACACGCGGGCCCTGGATGCGCCCGAGGTCTACGCTGAGTTTCGACGTCTCATTGCTGATACGAGTGCTAATTAGGCATTCCAAGCACTCTGATTCCATGACTGACGACTGCGTGTCTTTCGAAGATGTTTGATCATGCAAAAATTAATGTATGTTGTATGACTGACAGCAGACACATTTGCAGAAGGACAGATAGAAAAATTAGGAGAGTTACAGGCGTATTGATATTCAGAAGTACAGATGGTATTACAGATATGCTGATATGCAGAACAGAAACGAGACAGGGTTAGAGACAGTTACGGGCGAACAGAATCGCAGACAGGTTTACAGACAGTTACGGGCATACAGAATCGCAGACAGGGCTACAGACAGTTACAGGCATGCTCATATGCAGTAACACAGACAGGGTTACAGACAGTTGCAGGCATACAAAATCGCAGACGGGTTTACAGACAGTTACAGGCATACAGGATCGCAGACAGGGTTACAGACAGTTGCAGGCATACAACATCGCAGACGGGTTTACAGACAGTTACAGGCATACAGAATCGCAGACAGGGTTACCGACAGTTCCAGGCATACAGAATCGCAGACAGGGTTACAGACAGTTACAGGCATACAAAATCGCAGACAGGATTACAGACAGTTACAGGCATGCTCATATGCAGTAACACAGACAGGGTTACAGACAGTTGCAGGCATACAAAATCGCAGACAGGGTTACAGACAGTTACAGGCATACAGAATCGCAGACAGGGTTACAGACAGTTCCAGGCATACAGAATCGCAGACAGGGTTACAGACAGTTCCAGGCATACAGAATCGCAGACAGGGTTACAGACAGTTACAGGCATACAGAATCGCAGACAGGGTTACAGACAGTTACAGGCATACAGAATCGCAGACAGGATTACAGACAGTTCCAGGCATACAACATCGCAGACGGGTTTACAGACAGTTACAGGCATACAGAATCGCAGACAGGGTTACCGACAGTTCCAGGCATACAGAATCGCAGACAGGGTTACAGACAGTTACAGACATACAGAATCGCAGACAGGGTTACAGACAGTTACAGACATACAGAATCGCAGACAGGGTTACAGACAGTTACAGCCATGCTGATGTGCAAAAACAGAAACAGGCTCACATCAATCTGATTTAGTGAGTTAGGGTCCAATTTTTATTGAATATTTTCGAAAAAGAATTGATTATTTATATTTCAATAATTGTTCCTCTTTTAGTTAAAGTATCTTAGTCACGTGGTACACAATGCATAATTTTGCGATTGTTTTAATTATTAGTTCTAATTATCTTTGCCTCTATTGCTTGCCTAGTTAAATTATCTATTGCTGATTTTATTTTATTAGTTTCTAAGCATAATTTCAATTTTTTAATTACTCGTAAGAAGGAACACGTGTGCTTTAGAGTAAATGTTATTGTACTTTTATGCTCTATATGCTCTAAAAAAAGAGCAAAAATTTGTTTAAATTGCTTTTCTGTGATTATTTAACATGGGGGAAATAAAATTGATTCGATTCTGTTTTGGGCATTTTGACTAAAGTAATTTTTATGAAAATTTATTATTTCCATAATTTTTTAATATATAAGAAATCTAAGTAGTATTAGTAGCGTTTTTTTCTATTCCTAAGTCCTTTTTGCATTATAAAATTAACTAATTTTCAGCTCTTAACCTAAAAAAATCCGACAATGCGCTTTACAACGCTGCTATCAGTAGCAATAACAGGTTTTTGCCTAGTTTCTCTATGCCAATGCCGTTACACGCCCGACTGGGCCTCGTTGGACTCGCGACCGTTGCCGGCTTGGTACGACCAGAGCAAGATTGGCATCTTCATTCACTGGGGCGTCTTCTCCGTGCCCTCCTACCGCAGCGAGTGGTTCTGGTGGGACTGGCAGGGTCCAGATAAGCAGAAGGACGTTGTGGATTTCATGAATCGCAACTATCCGCCCGGTTTCACCTACGCCGATTTTGCGCCGAAATTTCGGGCCACATTTTTTAATCCGGATCAGTGGGCTGAGCTGTTCGAGGCGGCTGGCGCCAAGTACATTGTGTTTACCAGCAAGCACCACGAGGGCTTCTGCAACTGGGACACAGCCTATAGTTTTAACTGGAACTCGGTGCGTGGCCGCCAGAGTTTTGTTTCTGGGGGCGGTTTCTGCTCTCCTGTCGTATGGATTCGTAGTTCCTTAAACGATTTCTAATATTACTGGGCGATTTCTAATCTTAATAGGGCGATTTCTTATCTTAATAGGGCGATTTCTAATCTTAATAGGGCGATTCCTAATATTAAGAGGGCGATTCCTAATATTAATAGCGCGATTTCTTATCTTAATAGGGCGATTTCTAATCTTACTGGGGCGATTTCTAATCTTATTCGAGCGATTTTTAATTTAGTAGGGCGATATCTAATCTTACTGGGGCGATTTATAATCTTACTGGGGCGATTCTAAACTTAGTAGGGCGATTTCTAATCTTACTGGGGCGATTCTAATAAACTTACTAAGGCGATTTCTAATCTTAGAAGGGCGATTTCTAATCTTACTGGGGCGATTTCTAATCTTACTGGGGCGATTTATAATCTTACTGGGGCGATTCTAAACTTAGTAGGGCGATTTCTAATCTTACTGGGGCGATTCTAATAAACTTACTAAGGCGATTTCTAATCTTAGAAGGGCGATTTCTAATCTTACTGGGGCGATTTCTAATCTTACTGGGGCGATTTCTAATCTTATTCGAGCGATTTTTAATTTAGTAGGGCGATTTCTAATCTTAATGGGGCGATTTATAATCTTACTGGGGCGATTTCTAATCCTAGTGGGGCGATTTCTAATTATACTAGGGAGATTTCTAATCTTAATTAATTTGCTAACTATTATCTCTATTGGGAGACTCCGATTACGTCATCTCCCCCAATCCGCCGTCGCCAAACAGAAGCAAGTCGGCCCCAACCGGGACCTGGTGGCCGACCTGGCGGCCGCCATTCGCAAACGGCCCAGCCTCAGATTCGGCCTCTATCACTCCCTATACGAATGGTTCAATCCGCTCTATCAGAACGATCAGCGGGCCCAGTTCAAGACTAGGGACTTTGTCCTGTCCAAAACCATGCCGGAACTGTACGAGCTGGTGAGAAATTTCAAGCCCGAGATTGTCTGGAGCGACGGCGACTGGGACGCGCCAGCCGAGTACTGGAATTCCACGGGCTTCCTGGCCTGGCTCTATAACGACAGTCCGGTGAAGGACACCGTGGTTACTAACGATCGCTGGGGCCAGGGCGTAATGTGCAAACACGGCGGCTATTACACCTGCCAGGACCGGTACAATCCCGGCACTCTGCAGCCGCACAAATGGGAGAATTGTATGACACTGGACAAGCAGAGCTGGGGCTATCGGAGAAATGCTCGACTGGCTGATTATCTGACGCCGGAGGAGCTGATTGGTGAGTCGGTTAGGGTGGCTAAAAAAGGTGTTTAGCGCGTTAGACTGGGTTTGAGGGTGTTATGGGTGTGTTTGATGGTGTTATGCGTGTGTTCTAGGGTGTTATGAGTGTGTTCTAGGGTGTTATGGCTGTGTTCTAGGGTGTTATGTGTGTGTTTTAAGGTGTTATGGGTGTGTTTGAGGGTGTTATGGTTGTGTTCTAGGGCGTTATGTGTGTGTTTTAAGGTGTTATGGGTGTGTTTGAGGGTGTTATGGTTGTGTTCTAGGGTGTTATGTGTGTGTTTTAAGGTGTTATGGGTGTGTTTGAGGGTGTTATGGTTGTGTTCTAGGGTGTTATGTGTGTGTTTTAAGGTGTTATGGTTGTGTTTGAGGGTGTTATGGTTGTGTTCTAGCGGGTTATGGGTGTGTTTGAGGGTGTTATGGTTGTGTTCTAGCGGGTTATGGGTGTGTTTGAGGGTGTTATGGGTTTGTTTGAGGGTGTTATGGGTGTTTGAGGGTGCTATGGGTGTTTGAGGGTGTTATAGGTGTGTTTAAGGGTGTTATGGCTGTGTTTGATGGTGTTATGGGTGTGTTTTAGGGTGTTATGTGTGTGTTTTAAGGTGTTATGGGTGTGTTTGAGGGTGTTATGTGTGTGTTTTAAGGTGTTATGGGTGTGTTTTAGGGTGTTATGTGTGTGTTTTAAGGTGTTATGGGTGTGTTTGAGGGTGTTATGGTTGTGTTCTAGCGGGTTATGGGTGTGTTTTTGGGTGTTATGGTTGTGCTTGAGGGTGTTATGGGTGTGTTTGAGGGTGTTATGGGTGTGTTTGAGGGTGTTATGGTTGTGTTCTAGCGGGTTATGGGTGTGTTTGAGGGTGTTATGGTTGTGTTTTTGGGTGTTATGGTTGTGTTTGAGGGTGTTATGGGTGTGTTTTTGGGTGTTATGGTTGTGTTTGAGGGTGTTATGGGCGTGTTTTTGGGTGTTATGGTTGTGTTTGAGGGTGTTATGGGTGTGTTTGAGGGTGTTATGGGTGTGTTCGAGGGTGTTGCAGACGTGTTCTAGGTTGTTATGACACTCTGTTAGAGGTGTTATGACTGTAAGTGTTTAAGGGAGTGATTATTCGCCCCAGCTTGCCTGCCCAGCAATGCCCCATCAGCTAATCACGCGTCCAACCCCCGCTTCGCTGCGCAGGCACCCTGGCAACCACAATCAGCTGCGGCGGCAACCTGCTAGTTAACGTCGGCCCCACAGCCGACGGCACGATCGACCCAGTGATGGAGGAGCGACTCCGCCAGCTGGGCAGCTGGCTGAAAGTCAACGGCGAGGCGGTGTACAACTCTACGCCCTGGTCCAAGCAGAACGACACGGCCACCAGCGGCGTCTGGTTCACCCAGCGCAACGCCTCGGTGTACGCCTTCCTGCTGTCCTGGCCATCCAATGGCCGGCTGTTGCTAGGCTCAGTTGCCATGGCAACTAACGTCACCCTGTTGGGCCATCCGAAAGTGCCGGCGTTTTCCGCTACGCCCAGCGGCCTGTCGGTGTTGCTGCCGAGCTTGGACGGCACCGGCCTGCGCTGGGCCTGGGTGCTCCGCCTGGACGGCGTTAAGCCTGCCAGAGCGGCTGCACACCCGGGAACCTTGATGGACAATCCGGATGTTCTGTAGGAATCTGAGGCAGACTCTGAGACTGCTCTGTTGCGGCTTGGTTTGGACGACGCCAAAATCATTAAATTCTGAATCTAATTTTATAAACATAATTGTTTGAATTGTCTAATTCCGCAATCATTTTTCACTTTCTAACTGGCTGTTTCTATCGGGTGTGGAAATCGCCCTTTTTAATTCATCTATTTTTATCCCAGTGACTGGCCTGTTTTTTGTGTTGCAACATTCGGGCGTTGATATGTCATTCGCCGTTATAAAAAAATTTGTGTTCTTTTTGTCTTGATTCTTCGAAATTCTGTACAATTAATGGATTTGTAAAGATTGATTTGAAAGAAGGCTTAAAAATCAATAAACTGATATTTTATTCGAATTTTTTACCTACTCTGATTCTATTTTAAATTCTTTTTTTTCAATAGCTTTTCTCGTCTTTTTATTTGAATTTATTTTAGCAATTTGCTTAGCTACTAGTAGTAGTTAACAAATTTATGCTAAATCGCAAAAAACACTTAAGGTCATGAAATTATCTCTTGCATCGGCATTGTTTGGTTATTAGCTGTTCTAAAAATAGAAGCTTACGGGGAAAAAAGAGGAAGCAGGTTGAGAGCTGGCCAATGGGAACAGACAGTAGGTTGAGAGCTGGCCAAGGAGAACAGTCAGTAGGCTGAGAGCTGGCCAAGGAGAACAGTCAGTAGGCTGAGAGCTGGCCAAGAAGAACAGTCAGTAGGCTGAGAGCTGGCCAAGGAGAACAGTCAGTAGGCTGAGAGCTGGCCAAGGAGAACAGTCAGTAGGCTGAGAGCTGGCCAAGGAGAACAGTCAGTAGGCTGAGAGCTGGCCAAGGAGAACAGTCAGTAGGCTGAGAGCTGGCCAAGGAGAACAGTCTGTAGGCTGAGAGCTGGTCAAGGAGAACAGTCTGTAGGCTGAGAGCTGGCCAAGGAGAACAGTCAGTAGGCTGAGAGCTGGCCAAGGAGAACAGTCTGTAGGCTGAGAGCTGGCCAAGGAGAACAGTCAGTAGGCTGAGAGCTGGCCAAGGAGAAAAGTCAGTAGGCTGAGAGCTGGCCAAGGAGAACAGTCAGTAGGCTGAGAGCTGGCCAAGGAGAACAGTCAGTAGGCTGAGAGCTGGCCAAGGAGAACAGTCAGTAGGCTGAGAGCTGGTCAAGGAGAACAGTCAGTAGGCTGAGAGCTGGTCAAGGAGAACAGTCAGTAGGCTGAGAGCTGGTCAAGGAGAACAGTCAGCAGGTTGAGAGCTGGCCAAGGAGAACAGTCAGTAGGCTGAGAGCTGGTCAAGGAGAACAGTCAGTAGGCTGAGAGCTGGCCAAGGAGAACAGTCAGTAGGCTGAGAGCTGGTCAAGGAGAACAGTCAGTAGGCTGAGAGCTGGCCAAGGAGAACCGATCTTTCAATGAATTTCTTCATTCAGACGACGTCTTCATCAGACGATTTCGTTCCCTCGCCGGCTGTCCGTCTGGCGATGTGGACGCTGGACTCTGTGTGCTCTGAGCTGGCAGCAGACGAACTGAACAAAGACTTGACTGATGAACAGCTCGATCGTTTGGCCTACCACTTCGGCGACAACCTGCTGATAGCGGCGCTTGAACTGGTCGATTCGACCAAATCGACGCCGTCGACAATCACCCAGGTCAGCGCGCAACGGTCTGGCCGCCGGCTTTATCGAATATCAGGAAGCTCCGGCGCCGTGTACTATTGCCTCCCCGAGCGGCACTATTGCGCCTGTCCGGCGCACCGGCTCGGCGTTGTGAAGGGCGCCGAGGCGCCAGTTTGCAAGCACGTCCTGGCGCTCCGCCTGGCCGATGCGCTCGGCTTCGCCGGGTCCGAGACCGCCACGGAGGCCCAGTTCGATGAGATGCTTCGACACGCCTGAACAGTAGATTGTTGTATGATCGACTTTTAGGGCTTCTCTTTTCCTTTAGTTGAATTCACTGTTTTCATATTGCTACTGTTGAAAAAGTATCAAATAAAGGCATTTCAAACTAAGCTACTGTCAGTAGCGTGCTGCAAAAGTTATATTTTTTCATTGTCGATGAGTATTTGTTATGCAGTTTTTTGTAATGAAATTACAAAAAAATTGTCTCCTAGAGATAAGGGAGGGACTCGAACCCGAGACCTTTGGTTCGCAAGTCAGACGTCTTGACCATTAGGCTAAAACTTCTCCAACTCCAGAAAGACGTTTTTTACTGCAAAGAATTGATTTTTATTAAAACAAAAAAAAAGAATTAAATTTAAATAAACCTTATTTGCGATGAATCTGATAATAAAGAACGACTATTGCAGCTATCGGAGCAATTTTCATGCTGTTGGTGATTGTCAAGTCGGCCGCAGAGGATCCGCTTGACGATCCTTATTTGCAGGTTAGTCCTAATTGAAGCTAGTTGTTTTCTCCCTTCCGTGTGTGCCCTGCCCCTCTCTCCCTTCCGTGTGCGCCTTGGCCCTCTCTCCCTTCTGTGTGTGCCCTGGCCCTCTCTCCCTTCTGTGTGTGCCCTGGCCCTCTCTCCCTTCCGTGTGCGCCTTGGCCCTCTCTCCCTTCCGTGTGTGCCTTGCCCTCTCTCCCTTCCGTGTGTGCCTTGCCCTCTCTCCCTTCCGTGTGTGCCCTGGCCCTCTCTCCCTTCCGTGTGTGCCCTGGCCCTCTCTCCCTTCCGTGTGTGCCTTGCCCTCTCTCCCTTCCGTGTGTGCCTTGGCCCTCTCTCCCTTCCGTGTGTGCCTTGCCCTCTCTCCCTTCCGTGTGTGCCCTGGCCCTCTCTCCCTTCCGTGTGTGCCCTGGCCCTCTCTCCCTTCCGTGTGTGCCTTGCCCTCTCTCCCTTCCGTGTGTGCCCTGGCCCTCTCTCCCTTCCGTGTGTGCCCTGGCCCTCTCTCCCTTCCGTGTGTGCCTTGCCCTCTCTCCCTTCCGTGTGTGCCCTGGCCCTCTCTACCTTCCGTGTGTGCCCTGGCCCTCTCTCCCTTCTGTGTGTGCCCTGGCCCTCTCTCCCTTCCGTGTGTGCCTTGCCCCTCTCTCCCTTCCGTGTGTGCCTTGGCCCTCTCTCCCTTCCGTGTGTGCCTTGGCCCTCTCTCCCTTCCGTGTGTGCCTTGGCCCTCTCTCCCTTCTGTGTGTGCCCTGGCCCTCTCTCCCTTCTGTGTGTGCCCTGGCCCTCTCCCTTCCGTGTGTGCCTTGGCCCTCTCTCCCTTCCGTGTGTTCCTTGCCCCCTCTCCCTTCCGTGTGCGCCTTGCCCCCTCTCACTTCCGTGTGCGCCTTGGCCCTCTCTACCTTCAGTGTGCGTCTTGCCCCTCTCTCCCTTCCGTGTGTGCCTTGCCTCTTTCTCCCTTCCGTGTGTGCCTTGGCTCTCTCTCCCTTCCATGTGTGCCTTGCCTTATCTCAAGCTTTGCCCCCAAATCCTAAAAAACTCCAGGCCGTGCAGTCGAATTTCCCCGACTCCGAGCTCCACCCGGTAATTGTAAGTCCGCATGAATTTCGGCCTTGCAACATCAGCTCCAGCAGCTCAGCGAGCCCCGACTCCGATGACTCAAACGAAGTAGTCGTATTCACGAGCAAGAGGGCCGTTCAGTTCTACGCCGACGCAGCAGCTGGTCACCATGGCAACCGGCGTCGCGTCTGCTACGCGGTCGGGCCGGCGACTGCCAACGCGGCGGCCGAAATCGGCGGATTTTTCGAAGTCCGCGGCGGCGCCAACTGCGGCAACGCCGAGGCTCTGTGCGATCTGATTGAGTCCGGTACGGGTCGGCTGTCCTTCCCTTAGCAGCTGGTTTAATCCTGAGCCTTCGATATCCTCAGCATCCCCAGCCTCCCAGATCCTCAGCATCCCCAGCCTCCGAGATCCTCAGCATCCCCAGCCTCCGAGATCCTCAGCATCCCCAGCCTCCGAGATCCTCAGCATCCCCAGCCTCCGAGATCCTCAGCATCCCCAGCCTCCGAGATCCTCAGCATCCCCAGCCTCCGAGATCCTCAGCATCCCCAGCCTCCGAGATCCTCAGCATCCCCAGCCTCCCAGATCCTCAGCATCCCGAGTCTCCCAGATCCTCAGCATCCCCAGTCTCCCAGATCCTCAGCATCCCCAGTCTCCCAGATCCTCAGCATCTCCAGTCTCCCAGATCCTCAGCATCCCCAGTCTTCCAGATCCTCAGCATCCCCAGTCTCCCAGATCCTCAGCATCCCCAGTCTCCCAGATCCTCAGCATCCCCAGCCTCCCAGATCCTCAGCATCCCCAGCCTCCCAGATCCTCAGCATCCCCAGTCTCCCAGATCCTCAGCATCCCCAGTCTCCCAGATCCTCAGCATCCCCAGTCTCCCAGATCCTCAGCATCTCCAGTCTCCCAGATCCTCAGCATCCCCAGTCTTCCAGATCCTCAGCATCCCCAGTCTCCCAGATCCTCAGCATCCCCAGTCTCCCAGATCCTCAGCATCCCCAGCCTCCCAGATCCTCAGCATCCCCAGCCTCCCAGATCCTCAGCATCCCCAGTCTCCCAGATCCTCAGCATCCCCAGTCTTCCAGATCCTCAGCATCCCCAGTCTCCCAGATCCTCAGCATCCCCAGTCTCCCAGTTCCTCAGCATCCCCAGTCTTCCAGATCCTCAGCATCCCGAGTCTCCCAGATCCTCAGCATCCCCAGTCTCCCAGATCCTCAGCATCCCCAGCCTCCCAGATCCTCAGCATCCCCAGTCTCCCAGATCCTCAGCATCCCCAGCCTCCCAGATCCTCAGCATCCCCAGTCTCCCAGATCCTCAGCATCCCCAGTCTCCCAGTTCCTCAGCATCCCCAGTCTTCCAGATCCTCAGCATCCCGAGTCTCCCAGATCCTCAGCATCCCCAGTCTCCCAGATCCTCAGCATCCCCAGCCTCCCAGATCCTCAGCATCCCCAGTCTCCCAGATCCTCAGCATCCCCAGCCTCCCAGATCCTCAGCATCCCCAGTCTCCCAGATCCTCAGCATCCCCAGCCTCCCAGATCCTCAGCATCCCCAGTCTCCCAGATCCTCAGCATCCCCAGTCTCCCAGATCCTCAGCATCCCCAGTCTCCCAGATCCTCAGCATCCCCAGCCTCCCAGATCCTCAGCATCCCCAGCCTCCCAGATCCTCAGCATCCCCAGTCTCCCAGATCCTCAGCATCCCCAGCCTCCCAGATCCTCAGCATCCCCAGTCTCCCAGATCCTCAGCATCCCCAGTCTCCCAGATCCTCAGCATCCCCAGTCTCCCAGATCCTCAGCATCCCCAGTCTCCCAGATCCTCAGCATCCCCAGCCTCCCAGATCCTCAGCATCCCCAGTCTCCCAGATCCTCAGCATCCCCAGTCTTCCAGATCCTCAGCATCCCCAGTCTCCCAGATCCTCAGCATCCACAACCTCCCAGATCTTCGACCCCCATGTTTCAAGATGTTTATCCTCTCATATTCTCAGGCTGCTCTGCTACCCTTCCTAATGTTGCTTGTTGTAAGTTAAAGATGCATTAACAAAAAACTCCTGGCTTTTTTCAAATTGCTTTTCTCAGAGCTGCAGCCGTCAGTCCACAGAATCCTGTTTCCATGCGGCCGAGTGCGCAAGGACACTGTGGAGTCCAGACTCGCTAATTTCCAGCTCACCGTGATGGAGATCTACGATGCTGTTGAGAAGGAGGATTTGGGCAAAGAGATCAGCCTGCTGGTTAGTAGGGGGCTTTTTGATTTTAAATTGAGTCTAGATTTTATGGGATCATTAATCATTCCTAATCCCCAATCTGGAATGTCAACAATCGATGCTGATCCCCAATCTGGGATTTCAATAATCGATGCTGATCCCCAATCTGGGATGTCAACAATCGATGCTGATCCCCAATCTGGGATTTCAATAATCGATGCTAATCCCCAATCTGGGATGTCAACAATCGATGCTGATCCCCAATCTGAGATGTCAACAATCGATGCTGATCTCCAATCTGGGATTTCATAAATCGATGCTGATCCCCAGTCTGGGATATCATGAATTGAAGCTGATCCCCAGTCTGGGATATCATGAATCGATGCTGATCCCCAGTCTGGGATTTCATGAATCGATGCCGATCCCCAGTGTGGGATGTCAATAATCGATGCTTATCCCCAATCTGGGATGTCAACAATCGATGCTGATCCCCAATCTGGGATGTCAACAATCGATGCTGATCCCCAATCTGAGATTTCAATTATCGATGCTGATCCCCAGGGGGGGGCATTTTAAAAATCCTTTTTAAAATATTTCCTTTGGTCTACCATAGTCTTTATTTGATAGTAGCGGTAAAATATTCTATAATCTAAAGTGGGCAACTAAAAGAGCTCAATAGTGAATGAAGCTAAATTTTCTGTGAGAGTTCATTGTTTTTTTTTTGAAAAAAACTAACTGATTTTTGCCTCTCTTTGTTCTCTCAGACGCAAACGCATTTGCAAGCTTCCTCACGCAAGAGGCTAATTTTAGCCTTTTTCAGTCCCAGCGCAGCTACCATGGTATTCAGGCATCTGAGTGAAAGTGTTTGTGACGATTTAAAGGTAAATAATGCGTGTTTGAGTCCGCTTCCCTAACCGAACTGAAAGCGGTACTGAAATTCAATGTTTTAGCTGATTTCCATCGGTCCGTCCACCAGCCGGCGACTGCGCGAGCTACGGCACCAAACTGGGATCTTTGAATGCCAAACTCCCACCGCGACAGCTTTCATAGATTCGCTGAGACTCTGCCTGAGTAGCTGGGATGGCACAGACTAAGTAGGCAGGTTTAAAATTGCGCCTTGCACACTGTTTTGCTCACTTATGAACAGAAATAAATCATTTTTAATGCAAAATTATGAGATGCGCTTTGAAGAATGCATATAGCAACACTATTCGAAATGGAAAGTTTTGACTCTTTTGTTCTTTTTTTTCAATTTTGTAGTTGGTACATTGAGTGGTACACAAGTTAGTACATTACTTAGTGCACAGAGTGTTACGTTAGCTGGTACATTAGTTGGTGCATTAGTTGGTGCATTAGTTAGGGGGCGAGTGGCTCGGCGGTCTAGCGCGTCTCCCTTGTGTGCCACTGGTCCAGGTTCGACCCCGTGTTGTAGGTTGGCTATTTCCCCTAGCGCGGTTTCGTGTGCAGGGTCACATTAATTTGGGGCCTTGTGCACGAATTGGTTGGGCTATGGGCCAGTTGCGCAATTTACGCCCATGAGGGCAACCCCCCAAGGCATAGAGAGTGTACATTCCTGTAACTATCGCTTGTACGCCCTATGTGAGTGCGTGACTGGGTGCCGGCCTGTGTTTGTGTCTATGCCTGCATACCGTATTTAGTGTGACTGAACGCGCTTCAGGAGTCAGCGCAATGGACAGTCATGCCCAGTCGTATTTGCATTCTGGATTTGATAATTTTGAAAACATCGGTGGGCAAACGGGCGTAGATAAAAACAGAATACTATAACTACATTCTCGCACTGTTGTCGCCGAGAGAAATCCAAATTCCTGGCTGCAGTTATTTTTCAAAGCAAGGAAGAATTCTCAACCGAGCCCCTATACCAGATTGGACTCGCTGGCAAACTCGCCACTTCCTTTGTTTCTTTGAGGTTCTAAAGAACCACAGGTGCGCTAAAGAAACTGTCAGCGTCTTTAATTATAGATCGAGCAATTATGAATAGCCATGGCTGCAGGAAAATCTTCGGTGAAAGCAGTTTCCCGCCAATTTTCGCCATTAACAGTCGACAGAAAAAAATTTTTCTGTGAGAAGCCGAGAAAATATCTTCTAGAAGACTGCAAACGCACATGCTCCCCACTTCCTCTAATCGAATACTGGTGAAAGCTGCAGCAAGCCTGTTTCAGCCGCTTTTGCAATATATCAGAAAAATGCAAACAAGGAGAATTAAGCACGTCAGTCGAATCAACTGTATCTGCCTTATAAACGGAAGGTCGTGGGTTCGAGCCCCAGTTCTAGGAGAAAATTTTTGTCTTTGAGCAAGCCATTTAATCCTGCATTGCTTCATACCACCCCGCTGAGATTAGGAAAATTTTGGTGTAGGTGCTGCGGTTCTTCCAGCCCGTCAGAACTGAGCAGCTGTACACAGAGTCCACAGACTCGAGAGGTCGGGTGTCCAAGTTTTTGATCCTTTACTCGTTGCTCTCATATCCTCAGTAAAAAATTGTTGGCTCTTAACCAATCGTCAATCGCCTCGGCTTCTTGCATAAATGCAGCCCAAAGTGAGCGCTTTCGATTTTTCAAGCGCAGACTCGCCCGAGACACGGACCGGTTTGAGCACAGATATTGCTGCAGGATGTCGGGCGCAATTTACACTGTGTTTTCATTCTTCATCGAGCATATCAGCAAAATACTGGCCGCTGTGTTCGGCATCGGCCTACTGGGCAACCTGGCCGTGCTAGTGGCTGCCATGACGCAGAGCACATCCCAGAAGGTGATTAATATCTACCTGGCTAACCTGGCTTTTGCCGACCTGCTGCACCTGGCTTCAATTGCCCCTTTTATTCACATCACGGTGGTTAATAGCTGGGAGTGGGGCTCCATGTTGTGCAAGGTGAATTACATGGTGCACTACACCAACTGGACGGCCAGCATCTTCATCATCACCGCCCTGGGCTTTGACCGGTTCGTTGCTGTGGTGACGCCAGAGCGCTCGGGCTGTTTCCGGAGCCGCCCGTTCGCTCTGGCCCTAACGATAGCCCTGTGGCTCTTGAGCGGCCTGATCGTCAGCCCGATCGGGTTCCACGCCACCGTCACCTCCTCTGCTGTAATAATCAACGAAAATGAAACGAAAATCTTGATGAACTGCGGCCACTTCACCAGGAAGCCGAACCGCTCTGACAGTCCCGCCAGCTTCATTGAGAACTTCGCGCAGGATCCGAAGCTTTTCTCGGCCTCGGCTTTCACGGTCGGATTCGCCTTGCCGCTCCTTCTACTGGGCATTTTCTACGGCCTCATCATCTGGAAGCTGGTCAAGCAGGCCAGGACAAGCGCCGGGGCCCAGGTCGCCCAGAGCCGGTTCAGCTACGTCACTCGCATGGTGGCGGCGGTGATTGTGCTGTACAGCCTGTGCAACCTGCCGCACTGGATCCACATTGGCCTGAGCCTCTCCGGTGTCCTGCCTAGGCGCGTCATGTGGATCACATCGCACGTCTCGACCCTTCTCGGCTACATAAACAGCGCCTGCAACCCGGTGCTGTACGCTTGGTTTAACAAGCCCTTCCGTCAGGGCCTGAAGAAGTGCCTGCAGCCGTGCCTCAGGCGGTGCCTGCCTGAGCGCTGCTACCCGAGACTCATGGGATCGGGCGGAACGGCGAATTCAGCTAGAAACCGCCGGCTGAACCGTCAGGAAGATCAACAGCAGCCGGTCGAGCTGGCTCTCATGAGCGAAAATGTTATTGGCGAGGCCAAGGACTAAAAAATTCGGGTTTAACTGTTTTAGAGACAATTTTATTTTATCGATGCTACAATATTATCACTAGATTTTAGTTTGAGCCCAGAGTCAATTATATTTTGTATCGTATTGCATCGTAGAATTAAATTCTTTAATGTGCATAATGCTATCTGATCCTTTAAAATAGTAAGTTAGATGCAAATAATGTCAGAAAGTCTGAGAACGTCTGCAAATATTTTTTGCTTTACTAATGCTATCATTGTGCATGGCTTGTGTAAATACTCAGCGTAAGATATCCAGCGATTCGCAAGGGGGTCCACCTGCTTTTTGAAGGCCAATCGTCGAGTTAATGGCTGTAAACTGAGTTATATGTAGCTCTGTGTAGCACTGGTCATGACTCACGGACAAGCCTAGCGAATGGGATAGCGATACAGTCCAATCCACATCAAAGTTTATCAACGACAAAGCTGGACACTGAAACAGGCTCTACGCTAAATAAAAAATAGTAGTAATAAAATCGAAAATTACCCTTTTTGACGATTTTAGGCCTTCTGAGCAGGTAATAAACCATCATTGACGATTAGATCAGTCACGATTAGTTATTTTAAGACTACGCCCAAAATTTCACACCTTTAAAGCCTGAATTCTTTCTAACTTGATGCCAGATGCCAGTATTTTAGACTGCTCGTTGAACTTTAACAAAGCCCCTCGTCGCTTAAGCCACCCTGACACGCAACTGAGTACAAACTCGCCCGTGCACTTACTAAATTCGGCAGGCGATGACGGCAAACAGAATAAACGTAATTTGCCAGATCGGGCGAAACAAAGCAAATTATTTAATTAAATTCATTTATCTGCGCAAGCTCATCTTAGCCTTTACAAAGCCGCCACGCGATCAGATGGGCACCTTAGGGATTGGCCCTAAGCGGGAATAAATTCCTAAATCACCAACGTTCGATCCGAAAGATTTATTTTATTAAAATTATCAATCATCCATGTTTTAACCCATAGGCAAACAGTCACAGGCATTCTCAAATTTTAGCCGGCAATAGCGATTTTCTACATAGATCATATTTCTAAGAAAAAAGACCTTCGTTTGACGCTTTTTCTCCGACACAAAAAGCAACTCATCGTTTTGTAGCCTAGTGGTTAGTTAGGGCATCTGCCTTGCGACCGGTAAGGTAACGGGTTCGAGCCCACAACTCTAGTAGAAAATTTGCGCCCCTGAGCAAGGCCATTAATCCAGCATTGCTTCAGTTCAGTCCAGCCAGCTGAGATCGGGTACCAGTTGTAAAGAAACAGAGCAACAAGTTCCGGTGAGCTATAGATTTCTATTTTATACTTAAAGCTCAGAATGGTGAAACAACGTACAATAAGAACTTACTGTACAGCATCATCACTAATGAACTTTTATTTTGGACATTGTGGAATTAAGCAAGGCAAATGAAATGCAGCCAGCAGCATGCACAAATTTATAAATCGTAGTTATAAAACTGCAGACAAAGTTAAGTTATTGATGCCAACCCAGTCACTAGCTGACCCAGTACAGGCTCGATAATTTCTGCAGCACCAACCTGGACGACACAGAGAGTCCACCGCCGCCGCCGCCACCGAAACCAAGCGTAGTTGAACTACTGTTAGTAGTATTAGTAGCGTTAGCATTAGAAGCCGAGGCGATGATACGTTTGACAAGCTCGGCGAAGGGTCTGGGCAGTTGAAAGCCGGCCGGCAGAGCTGTCAGGATGGCGTCGAGGCGGGTGACCAGGCGGTCGGTGACAGGCAGGTTGCCAAGGCCAACCAGGATGTAGCGGCTCAGCAGGCAGTCGGCGCTAAGTTTGTGCAGAGCGGCTGGGCTAAGCAAGTCGGAGAAGCGCAGGACATTGGTAAACAGCTTGATGGCCTGCGGGAGGTGCGAGCAGCGACGGGATCCGTCCAAAGTAGTAATGGAAGCGGATAAACGCATTTAGCTAATCCCAAAACAAAACTTAGGCTTAGTCCCAAACAAACAAAAGACCGGAAGTGATTAGCCTCGAGCAAATAAAAGACCGGAAGTGATTAGCCCCGAGCTAATAAAAGACCGGAAGTGATTAGCCCCGAGCAAATAAAAGACCGGAAGTGATTAGAATCGAGCAAATAAAAGACCGGAAGTGATTAGCCTCGAGCCAATTAAAGACCGGAAGTGATTAGCCTCGAGCCAATTAAAGACCGGAAGTGATTAGCCTCGAGCAAATAAAAGACCGGAAGTGATTAGCCTCGAGCAAATAAAAGACCGGAAGTGATTAGCCTCGAGCAAATAAAAAACCGGTAGTGATTAGCTTCGAGCTACGAGTATATCGTAGCATCTTGTCTTCTCGTAATAGAAGACCGGAAGTAATGAGTCTCGAGCAAACGGAAGACCGGAAGTGATTAAGCCTCGAACTCAGGCAAGAGTCAGTAGCACAAGTAGCTTAGAAAAACTGTACGTACACGACTGATTCTAATCAAACAATGCAACCCAGAATTTCAAATAAAAAACTATTGGTCCAGGAGTGCATAGGAGAAGAAAGACCAAATCCCGGACAGAAATGTTTCAATCCAACTCACCTGAACCAGCTGCCTATTGTAGAACGAGGACTCGGCTGGCCTAGCCATCATCAGCGGTATGAAAGGCTCCTTGGCAACAAAGTCTGACAGTCGATCGTGCACGGCCAGGCAGAGTCGCTGGGTGCGCTCGGAGTCAGCGTGAACAGTGGGGTATTGGCGAGCCAGCGAGGCCAGTAGCTGGCTGAGTCGTTTGGTTTCGCTGCTGGACATCGGGTCCCAGATCTTAAACATAAATTTATTGTGCTTTTTATTTAGTTTTATTTTTCTAATATTGCATACTACTTGTCAGCAAGTAGTAAATTAATTATGCTAATCTTTCAAAACTAAAAAGCTCTTGTCAACACAATACAGATCCAGTAAACACAAAACTAGATCTAGTAAACACAAAACCAGATCCAAAAAACACAAAATTGATTCAATAAACACAAACTAAATTCAAAAAACACAAAACCAGATCCAATAAACACAAAACATGATCCAATAAACACAAAAGCAGATCCAATAAACAAAACCAGATCCAATAAACACAAAATCAGATCCAATAAACACAAAACCACATCGACAAAACCCAATACCAGATCCAATAAAAACAAAACCGGATCCAATAAACAAAAAACCAGATCCAATAAACACAAAACCTGATCCAATAAACATAACACCAGAGCCAATAAACACAAAACCAGATCCAATAAACACAAAACCAGATCCAATAAACACAAAACCGGATCCAATTAACACAAAACTAGATTGAGTAAACACAAAACCGGATCCAATTAATACAAAACTAGATTGAGTAAACACAAAACCAGATCCAATTAACACAAAACTAGATTGAGTAAACACAAAACCAGATCCAATTAACACAAAACTAGATTGAGTAAACACAAAACCAGATCCAATTAACACAAAACTAGATTGAGTAAACACAAAACCAGATCCAATTAACACAAAACTAGATTGAGTAAACACAAAACCAGATCCAATTAACACAAAACTAGATTGATTAAACACAAAACCAGATCCAATTAACACAAAACTAGATTCAGTAAACACAAAACCAGATCCAATTAACACAAAACTAGATTGAGTAAACACAAAACCAGATCCAATAAACACAAAACCAGATCCAATAAACACAAAACCGGATCCCGTAAACACAAAACTAGATCCAATAAACACAAAACCAGATCCAATAAACACAAAACCGGATCCCGTAAACACAAAACTAGATTCAATAAACACAAAAACTGATCCAATAAACACAAAACCAGATCCAATAAGCACAAAACCAGATCCAATAAGCACAAAACCAGATCCAATAAACACAAAACCAGATCCAGCAAACAAAACCGGATCCAGTAAACACAAAACCTGATCCACTAAACACAAAAACAGATCAAATAAACACAAAACCTGATCTACAAAACACAAAAACAGATCAAATAAACACGAAACCTGATCCAATAAACATAACACCTGATCCAATAAACACAAAACCTGATCTAATAAACACAAAACCAGATCTAATGAACACAAAACCAGATCCAATAAAGACAAAGCCAGAAAGCCAGCACAGCAGCAGAGACACAATCGGGCAGCCACGACTCCCACATCTCACCTGTTGAACAATATCCGTAAGGCGCGGCAGCAGCACCAGGTCCACCAATCCGGGCACAACCTTGACCTCCTCGGGGTGATTGGACAAGTCAAGATAGTCAAGCACACGATCAAGCCAAGCGTGCCGACTGAATTCAACGCAGTCGGCGGACAGCGGGTTGTACAGCAGCAATTCAACGCGTACAAGCGGCGACAGCAGCCGAGCCAGACAAGCCGGCAGTCGGGCTCGCTCGTACAGGTCGGGCTGGGCGGAGCGGAACTCGGATAGACGGGCCAGCAGCCCCTCCAGCTGGCAGAATTCGGGTAGAACATCGGAGAACAGCTGCGACTCTTGCACGTGACGCACCTGGAATTAGTGAAATTGGCGCATCTGTCAATCAAGGCTGATTGCCAACTTGCCAACCAATCAACCAAGCTTATATAAAAATGATGCAATCGACAACCTGTCAATCAAAATTGACAACCTGTCATTCAATTTGAATAACCAATTAAAAAAAATTAATTAACTCTAGAAAATACACCCGAAATAAATCCAAGCAGCTAACCTGATCCACCACAGATTCACGGCCCATTCTTTCTGTCGAAGTTTCCTCATCGTCAGTGCTCTGGCCGCTGTCGTGAGCAGCGTCGGTGCCGTTCAACTCGCGCTGCCTGCGTCGTCGAGTCCGCCTGGCTTCTCGCTCAGCCACGCGGCGAATCATGGCTTCGTCTTCTAAAAGAGGATAAATTTGGGAATTGAAATTGCATTCAACTCAGTTGGACGATTTTTAAGATTATTTTGTGAAAATTGCGATTTTAATTTTAGACGGACCATTCCGACCGGCGCTGCTCTCGTCGCGCACGTCCTGCCGACGCCGCCGGATCTGGCGCTGGGACCGTTCGGCCAGCGCTCCGAGCAGCTTACGCTCCAGCAGCTGAACCTGGCCCAGCTTCTCGCACATGCAGTCGACATAGTCGGCCAGATGAGAGCGCAGGCTGGCCAGATGTCGGTAGGCGGCCTCCAGCCTGGGCAGCCGAGCCTCGGATTCGTCCAGGCGGGCCTGGCAGTCGGCCATCTCCCGGCTGGCGGCGTCCAGCCTGTCCGCCTCGTTGGCGGCCAGCTCAACCAGGCGGCGCCTGTCGGCGTCGACGCGTTCGCGCAAATCGGCGTACACGCTGCCCGGCGCCGACGGCAGGCGAGTGAAAATTCCGCCGCCACCGACATCATCGACAACGGTGGCGGCAATCGCCGAAGACAGTCCGGCAAGATTGGCTGCCCGACGCAGCTGCTGACGTTCGTAGCTCTCTTCTTTAAAGCCGCCGCTGTCGATGTTCTCGTCATCGACGTCGTAGTCGTCGTCGTCGTCGTCAGCTCCGGCGGCGAATCCGGTCTTTGGCGAGCCGTGCTCGGCGGTTAGGAAGCGGTCGCGCATCTGGCGTCGCTCGGCTTCCGGACGAAGCGCGCCAAGCAGGCGGACGCGGATGCCGCCGCCACTGTCGTCGACATCGTCAAGAACGTCAGCAGCGTCAGAATCGTCGCCGCCGCTGTTTTTGTCGTCGTCGTTGTCGCGAGCGTCGTCGTTGTTGTCGTCATCGCTGTCGCTGTTGGCGTGGTTGGCGCGCTGGGCCCGGGCGGCCAGCTGGCGCTGCAGCTTCAGCTGATAGACGGTGCGACTGTCCGGGATGCCCTGGCTGGCGATCTTGTCGAAGGGAGAGAGAGAAGGAAAAAATTTCGATTTTCATATTCGCATGCTACTACTGAATTAAGACTGAATTTTAAAACGGTAAAAGTACATTAAAGAGACAAACCTGCGAGCGCAGCTGCTCCACAGACACAGGATAATCGTCTTCCATTTCAACTTCTTGTATTTCATCCGACGTTGGATTGACAGCACCGCCGGAGTTGGCAGCAGCAGATCCGCCCAACCTGGCAGCGCTGGCACCAGTGGCAGCAGCCGCCGCGGCCGCTTCTTTCTCATAACGAAGCTTCAGACGCTTGGCCAGCTTGCGACTGTTGCTGGACTTTTTCACGCGAAACTCCTCGCCATTGTCGGCCACCAGATCGTCTTGGAAAGAGAGCGCCGAAGCCGACGCAGTCAGGGTTGGGGCGTCGTTAGCCAAGTTGGTCTTGGAGCTTAAATTACCCAATGTTGGCTTCTGGGGCTTTGTAGTTTTATTATTAGTTGACGAATTGAAGTCCTTGTCATTGTCTGATTCGCTGCTCTCAGCTGACGCTGCTTTTGGCAGCACAACAGCCGGCTGCTTGACGCGGACGGACCGCTTGACCTTCTTGAAGGTGATGTCCGACTGCAGCAATAATGTTGGTCCAAATTTGTGGTTACAATTTTATTGATTTTATTGTAGCTTTGTGTGCATCTAAAGTCCAGCCGACACCCACGCAGTGGTTTTTTCAAATTTAATTCTATACTCATCTCACTAGGGAATTAGTCTAAAAATTTAGACCATATAAGTTTAGGTATAGATTCTAAACACCCAGGTCCTAAGATAAGCATGCTAGCTTATAGGCTAAAACTCAATAATTATTTCTATATTTTTATAATAATTGTGATCAAGTCCATTTCCCAAGTTTTCAAAACCAAATTAAGAATAAGTAGCCTTTAAAATGCATTAAAATAAAGAAGCATTAGTTATTAAAATCTTTTCTATTCATTAATTTTTTAAATTATATATTTTATGCACATAATTTAGAATTTTTTGTTGATATATTTGAGTTGAGGGGGTTGTAGCCTAGTGGTTAGAGTGTCGGACTCACAACTTGAAGGTTGGGGGTTCGATTCCTGACTCCACTGGTACAATTTGTGTCCTTTAGCAAGACACTTAACTCTGCATTGCTTCAGTTCACCCTGCTGTTAAATGGGTACCAGCATCAGCTGGGGTAATTGAAGGTGGGTGTGGCGTCCCCCCAGTCCATGGACTGAACAGCTGTATGCAGTCTTCAGAAGCGCCGCGCAATAGCTGTGGCTGCGCTTTTGGCTGCACATCTGGCCCGATCGGGACAGGTGTAATCAATTATTATTAATTATTATTATTTTTGTTGATATAACAATACTCATGGATAGAAGGACATATTTTGCTAAAAAGCCTTTTTAAATATGACTAACTCATTAAATAATGGTGCCATATAGCCACCTGGTTATATATAAATGATATATTTCTATATCCGAATAGAAGTTTTTTGCACTTTGGCTAATAATAGTCTTTGGCCAAATAAGGAAAGTATAAAATATATTAATAAACAAATAATAAAAAATTGATTCAAATTTTAATATTTATTAATGTTTATAATGCAACTATACCATTTTATCTCCTATTTCAAACAAAGTCTTCAAAGGAAACAAACAGAATTAAATAATATAGCATGGTTTTTAAGGTCTTTAATGTCATGACCAAGGCTGACCATAGACATTAAAGACAGCCTAAAATTAATCATATGCTCAAGCAATACAATGTTATGCTAGCTAGGAAATATCTATATAAAAGTGATTAGACCTAATTTTTTAGACAAAATTTTAATAACCATAAGGACTAATATAGTAATAATAGGCAATCTTCTAGTTTCGCACGTTTAATTATTTTACGAAAGATAATGACAAATAACAACAATCTTTGACAATAACGATCAACTTTGAGTTTTTTTAGTCTAACTTTAAGTCTAACTTTCAAACCAGGTAGTAATGGGCAACCCAGAAAACAGAAGCAATTGATAAAGCGGCCACCTTCCCGCCTCTGCAGCCACATGGATGGTTGGCCTGGACAGTTGGTGCAGCGGTGTTTGTTGGCCAGCAGGTAGTAGGTGGCCAGCCAGCGGATTATTGCATCAGTGGTAGACATTATTGCATATAGCTTGCGCATTGATGACCGTCCTTCAGTTAGCACAACGAAGCAAAAATATTTTTTTAGAAAAACTTTTATGAAGTGTGCCAGAGCTGATTTTTTTGTAGGAGGTTGTGCCACTGCTGAATTGAATGTGCCAGGTGCTTTTGAAGTAAATGTGATTGATTACAGTGATTTATATAGGTTTTAATTGCTCGATTTTTGTGCTAGATTTTGTGCTAGTAGATTGTGGCCTCATTATTAGTGTGCCACGTTTCTTGTGCATGTTTTCCTGAATATAAGATAATTGTCTCGAGCTTTAATTCTATTAACACAAAATTAATACAACACCTTTACTGCAGGTCAGTTTTCTTTGTTATACTTTTTATATTTTTTTCCGCGCGCCAAATTAAATATCACGTGGCATACCGTGTCAGAAAGTAATTATATTATCATTGCATTAGAAAAAGTCTGGCTTGAGCTAAACAGTGACGAATCAAATTCAATTCGTGCTATACAGGCATCTACTCTACATGAGTTAATGTAACGAAGCAAAATAATTATGAAATGAAATTTAGATATAAAACATTAGCATTGCAGAAGCATATGCTTTGTTCTATTTACAAAATACAAAATACAAAATATACAAATATACAAAATACAAAAAAATACAAAAAATGTATATTCATGCACACCCTGCTTTATTATGTAATTCAGTATTTCTAAAAGATTATCGACAGTTTAGCCATGCTTTCTATTCAATCTCAGTTTCATTTTACTACCTCTGAGAACAGACTGCAGCAATATATTCAGATTCCCTCTCTATTTGTATTGACTAACATGTGTTGTTTTCTTTTGTAGTATATGTTTCTAAATAATGAAATGCCACTTTCATGCTTTTATTCATTGAATAATTTTTACAATGCATAGATAAATAGAGCAGGGTGTGCATGAATATACATTTTTGTATATTTTTGTATTTTGTATATTTGTATATTTTGTATTTTGTATTTTGTAAATAGAACAAAGCATATGCTTCTGCAATGCTAATCAGCGGCGGCGGAGCAAATTATTCCTGGGGGGGCACCAGCACTTCTAAGACATGGGGCCGATTCAGCCTCAAGATTTTTTTACTTATTTTTATCATCACGTCGGCACAAATTTTCCTTGGATATAGCCATTTTTCCACGCTATAGGCCTATAGCCAGATGCAGTGCCAGATTCTTCTTTGCTAGTGCCACTCATAGACGCTGGAATTTCTTACTTTGCTGGCACCGATAAGTATGGATAAAATAAAATTGTTGACAAACTTCCGCGAAAATTAAAGATGGTTGATTATTGTCGTAATGGCTTTTTTAGATACAAAACAGTAAACTAAAAATTCCAAGCAATAGGAAATAGTTTGCTTATATGTAGTTTAGTTTATTTGTATATATGACGATTGAGTTTGTCGCGATTGAATTTCGCAATTAGTACAATGTACGAGTACAGTACATTGTACTAAAATTGCTAAAGGTTTCTTATCTTTCCATTGTTTAATTATGCTGGATTCATGCAGCTGCTTTGTACAACACAGATATTGATACATACTGGCGGCCTGGTACACCTTAGAGCAAATCAACCAAAAACTAGACAGCTAGCTGGACAGTTATTATCGTTAAATAGTAAATACGCTCGTATACAGTTTTAACAGTGGTTTAATAGCAAGGTGAGTTGCAGACAGAGTTAAAAAGCACCAAAAAAGTTTACCCGCTGATCATTTGCACAGCTGAATTCTTTCTTAATAGCACCAATATCAAGGGCATCCGTGTGCTGCTGGTGAACATGCAGAATGGCAATGCTGTTGAGTCGCTCTGCTGTCATCGTCGAGCGCAGGAACGTCTTCAGCCTTCTCAGAGCAGAGAACGAGCGTTCAGCAGTGGCGGTTCCGACTGGCAGAGTTAAAAACAGCCTTACTAGGATAGCCACCTGGTCAACTAGAACCCGTGTTGGCTTCTCCCAGTTGCGCAGCTCGCTGACAATGTCACCCACAGTCCGCACCTCAGACGTTCCCATGAAGTCCTGCGTAAATATAGGAAAATACAGGACTCTGATGAAATTGACATAGTTATTGGATGGTTATCAGCTATGCACATTAATGGAACTAGGGAGTTATAGCCTAGAGGTTAGGGTGTCGAACTCAGGGTTGGAAGGTCCTGGGTTCAAACCTGTACTTGGCTAATGTCAGTACCGACACATACGGCTAGCAGGCATGCATGCAGTACGCACTATCACTGCATATTACGAGCGTAATTTAGCTTAGAATATGTGTATGCAAGCAAGGACAGATTTTTTGTAAGCATAAGAATAAAAACATAAACAGATGCGTACAGTACTCACTTGCAGAACGGCTAACTGTCGGTGTAGTCGTGAGGCATCCAGATCACTGGCAAAGTGATGGAGAATGGCAGTTAGATCGGAGTCATCAGAGACAACTGGACCTCCTCCTGCAGCCCTCAGAAGCACAGATTCAATCTGGCAAGCCAATTGCATCCCTGGCTTATCAAATCGTCGGTCAATAGCTGAGACAGCAACGTCCAGGAACTCGAAATACTGCTTCCTGTAGTACTCCATTGCTGTGAGCTGAGCTGGCTGGCTGCCATTGTCAAAACGCTGCGGACGTCGTCGGGCTCTTGGAACCTTTGGATCATCAACTCCACATGACTTAGCTTCATCGATTGTGGACGCATACATCCGATTGAACTGCTCATCGGTGCGCATTTTCTGAATCAGCTCAGTTGCATTCTCTGCCACCTTTTTGGCCTGGGCAAGTGACATTGTTTCTGACTGCAGTGAAACAGAGCAGCTGTCAATCAACTCAAAGACTGGTAGAGTAGCCCTGTACGCAAAGAACACATCGAATGACTCCAGACTCTTGAGAAAGCCACTGGCTTTTGATGCCGTTGCCTGATCAAACGCTGCGCTTTCAGAAATCTCTTGCAGTGACGCGGCCAGGGAGTCGTAGTTGTTGAGGATGCTGGAAATTGTTGCAGCTCGAACACTCCATCGTGTCGGACACAGCGGCTTGAGACCAGACGCGTCCGGAAATGAAAAATATATCCTCATTCGGCAAGGCGAGTTTTTGAAAAAGTACACAAGGTCTTGAGCAATGCCAAGCGCATCTCGCACAATTGCAACTGATGATGCAGCTTCCTGAACCACCAAATTCATGGAATGGGCCGTGCAGTGCACAAAAATGGCCCTTGGCTCAATCTCCTGAATGCGCTTGGCAACTCCACTGATAGAGCCAGCCATCGTCGAGCAACCATCGTATCCTTGACCTCGAATGCATTGCTTATCCAAAGAAAGCCTCAAGAGGGCATCCAGCAGTAGTCGGGAAATTCCTGCAGCGGAGGCATCTGAAACTTCATAGAAGCCCACGAAGTCTTCTGACACATTGAACTGATCGTCAACCCATCTCAATGCAATGCACATCTGCTGCTTGCCTTTGCAATCTGTAGTCTCATCCGCAAGTACAGCATAGAACTTGGCTTCTTTGATGAGTTGGATCAGTGTTCGCAGCACTTGGTTGCTCATCAGCTTGAGTATCTCATTTTGAATGTCATGACTCAAATATTTGCATCGATGAGATCCCTGCAGGAAGGCTAGAAGCTCGCTATTATCAGTAGTCCGTAGTCTAAGAAGCTGCACAAGGTTGCCTTCATCTGATCCGTGGCCTCTCACGCTCAGACCCTGTCTGCCTAAAAACTGAAGTGACGTCACAACTGCATGAAGACCCTTTTGGTTGGTCACCTGGTCTTGGTTCTTCTGCTGGACAAGTTGAGAGTCAATGGTTTGTCCCTTTGTATAGTGGACCCACTTCTCCATTGCCTCTCGGTGCTGAGTCGATTTTTGATGAGTAGTGAAGTCCCTGCCCATGTCTTTCCAATTCTGGAACCCATTGACACAGAAAGCCTGCTCAAGCTTTGAGCAAAATCTTAGCAAGCCAAGAGCGTGAGCGTCGTGGCAGGGTTGGCAAAAAACAGACTGCTCTTCTTCATCCCAATGAAGCCAGGGAAATTTCTCGAAGTTAGAATGTTGAAAACTACGGTTCTTTTTCCCAAAAGTCTTCATTGGAAATATCTTTTTAGGTTGGCTTGGAACAAAAATTAGCACCGGATTAGACTTACGTTCGACAACAGGCTCATTGCCAGCTGTTGTTGAAGAAACGTCAGGAGTAGACTTGGATGAAACTATGTCTTCGCTCAGACTCCTGTCCGTGATATTGTCTTCTGGGGTTTTAGTTGCTACTGCTGCTGAAGCATTCGTCTCATCAGAGCTACTTGCATTGTCTGTTCTCATCTGCTCAAAGAAGTCTGTTATTTTCCTTTTTTTAGATGCTGTACCATTACCATTAGTCGAGGTGGTCGTCATTGTTATTCAATGTGTCCAAAGAGAGGTCTTATTTTTGCGTATCATACAAGGCAAGAGTTGAAATGTTCTTGGTTGCTTTTCAATTGGTTGGGGTTGTGGTCTGTGGAATGGGAGTGGGGGGAGGCAACTTTTAGATTAAACCCCAGTGAGTGCACAAGCACTTTGTGCATACATGAATGACCACACTATATGTGTGTACAAATGTACATATCATACATCGATCCAATCCAACCCTCATTCCTTCACGGACCTGTGCTAGCATGGGGGGGGGATTCTTCTGAGGGAGAGGGCCGAGGGGTTGGGTAAGGCCTTTGAAGAGTAAAGCTAAGCAGACTATGAACACTAAGATAGACTATGAAAGGATAATAACTCGGGGTGGGACAAGCAGCACTAAATATGACGAATGACTATAGCTATTTGTTTATTTCTCTTTTTTTGAGGCCAAATAAAAGAAAAATACTATTACAACATAAAACGTAACAGTTTTTGCACATGCTACAGTTGGGGGGGCACTTTGCATTGAGTGCCGCACCTACTAAATTTCAGGGGGGGCACGTGCCCCCTGTGCCGCGGGCTTCCGCCGCCCATGATGCTAATGTTTTATATCTAAATTTCATTTCATAATTATTTTGCTTCGTTACATTAACTCATGTAGAGTAGATGCCTGTATAGCACGAATTGAATTTGATTCGTCACTGTTTAGCTCAAGCCAGACTTTTTCTAATGCAATGATAATATAATTACTTTCTGACACGGTATGCCACGTGATATTTAATTTGGCGCGCGGAAAAAAATATAAAAAGTATAACAAAGAAAACTGACCTGCAGTAAAGGTGTTGTATTAATTTTGTGTTAATAGAATTAAAGCTCGAGACAATTATCTTATATTCAGGAAAACACGCACAAGAAACGTGGCACACTAATAATGAGGCCACAATCTACTAGCACAAAATCTAGCACAAAAATCAAGCAATTAAAACCTATATAAATCACTGTAATCAATCACATTTACTTCAAAAGCACCTGGCACATTCAATTCAGCAGTGGCACAACCTCCTACAAAAAAATCAGCTCTGGCACACTTCATAAAAGTTTTTCTAAAAAAATATTTTTGCTTCGTTGTGCTAACTGAAGGACGGTGCATTGATGGGTTAATGTTACACAAATCGGCAGCAGGTTGAAGGTCTTGGACCAGCACGATGGTTGTCAGTGCTGTAGGGCATCTAGCCATGATTGCTTTGCTTTTGCTTTTGCTTGCTTCTTCTACACTGCCCACCCAAGCATTCTTCTCTAACTCAATTTTAGCCATAGACATAGCCACGCACTGCCACATCATTTTAAAACTCGCGCAAGTTTCTGTTTCCACTCAGGGTTACTAAGAAAGTTGTTATCTTTCGTAAAATAATTAAACATGCGAAACTAGAAGATTGCCTAATAATACTATATCCATAAAGCTTAGGAATAGCTACTAGAGTATATATAAATGAAATCATAAAATTGGTATGGAAATTAATTTTTCTATAGAAAAAGCTATAAAAATTTTTCTATAGAAAAAGCTAGCTATAGAAAATTTATACATGTGCAACTTGAAAAATTCAGTTGGCCAGTGCAACTTAGTTGAAACAAAAGTTGCAACTTACTTGGGGCAAAAGTTTGAAGGACCAAAAAATATCCCAAGAACAACTTCTTGTTCTTGCCTATATCTTCCCCCTTCCTATACTTTTGCTTATATTCTCTTGAAATTTACACATACATTACCCATCTCATAACTTAAGCCCTCAATTTTGTGACTTACCCCTTCAATTTTGTGACCTACCCCTTTGATTTTGTGACTCACCCCTTCAATTTTTACCAATTTAATGATTTACATTGGCAATTTCGCTAATTACCTTGGTCAGGCACCAAATCAGTTGCCTGACTGTTGCACATGTATAAGCAAATTATATAATAAAGGCGCCTATTTGCAGAAAACATTGAATTTTACATAAAGCTTTATGGTAAAGAATTATCCTTTTGAGCTTTTGATTTAGCAATTTCTTATTAGTTGTCTGAACTTTGTCACCTATAGGGCCTAGTTTGTCAATACATAGCAACAATAGCAATAGATAGTAGCAAAATATAAATATAGTTGGTTACAGAGATATATAAAATAATTTTAGCTTCAAAGAAGAACACTGACCAAAAAATAATTTCGACAATCGGCTTTAAAAAATGTGTAAAATTACATCATCATAAATATTAACTACGAACAAGCAACTTAAACCACAAAAAATATACTTTTACGAGATGCTGTACAGGTTTGTTTATTTTTCATTCCGGTTCAGTAAACGATTAAATAGTAGCAAAAATTAATAGAAAACAAAGACAAATATAATAAAAGAATGTAGTAGTCAGTCAAGATTTTTGTAACCTAACAATGTTTTACTCTTTATCTGTAAGTGTAGTTTTGCTTTGTTATTTTACGTAAAATAGTTACACTGACCAAATTTAACTTCGTAAGTTACCGATAAAAAAGATTTTTTACGCGCGTGATTAAAGCAGTCTTACAAACAGCGATACAGATTTAGATTGAAGCTTGTTTGATTTTCCATCCGAAACTTTTTTATTCAGTACTTTAATCATCTAAAAGTTGAGCTATGGCAGAGCAATTAAGATCTATCCAAACTGGAAAAAATGTTTATGGAAATATTTTCTAAATCTTGATTAAAATAGGCTATAATAAAGAAAAAGGCGCATGTCTAAAACCGCCACACACCAAAACCGCCACAGCTCCGACTGGCTCGTTCAAAAGGGGGGTACTACCATACTGCACCCATTGCTATTGGCTATGTATGACTCGGGGTTACTAAATGCTACGGAGATAATAATTTTTAAGACTATAGAGAAATGTTCTGCAATGATCCAAAGTTGTTATTATTGGGGCTACAGTAGGTAGGCTTAATTGTAAGAATTTTTCCCACTTATTTTAGCTTACAAAAACTACTTCTAATAAACGTGTGAACCAAAGCAAGTAGACGACGTTCTTCTCTTAAGATTGGCCTGATTTGACTTCAAGAATTTCGAATAATTGTGCATTAAAACTAACATTTGGTCTTTAATTGTGCTTATGCGCTGTGACTGAAGCCGTTTTGCTGACTGTGGAACTCTAAAATCTAGAAACAAAATACTTGGCAATACATTTTGTTAAAATTTAAACCAAGCTGTCG
The DNA here is from genome assembly GCA_950096795.1 of Macrostomum cliftonense. Classification (NCBI taxonomy): domain Eukaryota; kingdom Metazoa; phylum Platyhelminthes; family Macrostomidae; genus Macrostomum; species Macrostomum cliftonense. The sequence continues at coordinate 1,435,708 of CATNEM010000089.1, read as the reverse complement.
TTGATTTAAACTCGCATTTTGTCTCAAGCTTTGCATGTTAGTAGCAAGGACAACTTAAGTTGTCCTTGGTTAGTACTTAGTAGGCGTGTTTCAAATCTCTCTTCAAGTTCTTTATGATTCATGAATCCCTCAGGCTACGTGTACATCTATAGAGAACTGGTTACCATCAAAGTAGAGAATAGAAATAGAACGAATAGGCACATCTACATTTACGTGTGCATGTAAATTTTAACATCATTATCTTGCTATTGCACGAGATACGTACGTAAATCTATTTATACAATGTATTTATGAGCGAGCATGTATGTGTACATGTAGCAAGTGAACCTGCGCATGCTAGCCTGGAAGCAGGACAAGCGAGTTATTTAGTTTGGAATAAAGCCAAGAAATATTCTAAATTTTCGTAACATTCCAATAATTTTTAACAGCCCTTAATACATGTACTATTCATTGAAGTCAAACCAAGCAGTACATGCGTATTTTGATTGCTCAGTCTGCAAGCAAGGATACCCTGCTTTTAAAAATTTGGCAAAGAAAGAAAGTAACCATTCTAAATATAGTTGCCAACTGAAACAATTCAATTGAAGCTCTACTTAAGCAATTATTACGTTAAAATTTGACAAACATTGCAGAGTCATAAAATTGTTCCGCACAGTTGTGTAAGAGTAAAGAATTGTAAAATGCATGTAACACTGACAACGTTGACAACAAAAGGCAATTGTTACAGTCACTGCGTTTATTTATTTCCCCCGTCGCACGAATTTTTGTAGGTGGCCGGATCGACCCATAATATCAAATACCAAATGGGCCTTAAAATTTAAAAACTATATGTGGTTGCTACTGTATATACAGCGGTTTGCATTGTTTGCTTACAAACATCACCTAATGTAAGTTCATGCAAGTCTCAATGACGTCACAACACAGAGTCACAACACAACACAGAATTTTATTGAGGTGCTAATGGTCATTATACATATATTGAAATGATTTAGCGAGCCAAACACTGAAGATATTAAATGAATGAATTTTTATTCGAGAGATATCCTACCAGGGATTAAGCAATGCTGCTTTCGTCATTATTGTGGTGATTTGGAGAATAGTTTTATTGCATATGTGCAAAAAAGGCTATCCCAAACCTATACAAATATGGCCTTTTTCATTTTCTATGATTTATTGCACTATCGGGGGCGGGGGTAGCAATGCCGTTTCTTTTGGAGAACTTGGTGTAAAAAAAGTGGGCGTGGTTACAAACTGCTTTTGTTTCGCTTTGATCTCGAATCTCTTACTCTTACTCAATCAATGAGTACTATAGCAAATTTTTGATCGCTTATCTGATTGGAATTCATTTGTATAGTGGGGTTTTCAACACAATTTATGATCTCATTGATATAAGCCTTGTAAGGAGAATAAAAGAAGTCTGCGGCCTGGCGGCTTGACAGCTTAACTATTGAAGTTGTTGCCGGGAGAATTTTAGGCACACATTGCATAAAAAGTTAGACTGAACTGGCTACCCGTTCGGTAACTCTTTTGTCATAGTGGCGTAAAATACATGATGTTGAATCAAGGAGCTAGAAGTACACTTCGACGCAGACAGTACTTAATTCGTTAATCTGAATAACAAAAGATTAGTGACTGTCTGCGCCAAAATGAACCCCCGCGTCCTAAAATTTTCAATTAAGTTGGGAATGAATGGTTAAGAAATAGTTAAGCGGCAACTGATACAGATAAGCAAAGCAAGTTTTTTGTTTTTTTATCTGAAATGAAAGACAAAGCTCCTCAGCGATGGTGTGGGCAGATGTAAATGGAGCACACTTAGCCCTAGAGTTGACGTCCATTGCAATTCGCCTTTTCTGAGCGGGCCGGTCAATCGGGTCACAGGTATGCGCGGCGCCAGCCTCCACGGTTCCATCAGCCCGACAGACAGCAGAGCCTCTGCACTGAGCAGACGAGAGCTTGGTGCAACAATAATACGTGTTGCCATTGCGCCGCATCTTAACGTCCAGCAGATGGCCTAAGTCACGCCTTATGTAATGCACTAAAAGATCTTTTCCCTGAGCATTTCCCATTCCAGGAAGATGCTCAAAGCGCTGAGGGGGTAGGCTGCGTGGTGGTTCATTTGCGGCGGGGGGCACATGGATGGATGCCTCCAAAATTGGCTCAGGGTCATTGAAATCGGGATAATGATACAGAAATCTCTCCGGCGGTGCGGGAGCCAGAGGCTGCTGTATCGCTGCTGCAAAGTGGACAGGCCTCACTGCAGGTGCGGCCTGAGGGACAGCCACTGGTGCTGGAACATTAGTTACAGCCGCCACACCTGCTGGTTGCCTGTTGCACTGGTTGCAGAGCCAACAAAAACTCACGGACATTGACCATCGCTGCATACTGTTCGGGTGTAACCCGACTGTTGCATGTGCAATGCTGCCATTTGTGGCATCTTGAGTACTCAATTGCTTCGTCATCAGTAACCACTGGCAGGGTACAGACGACGCAAGGATAGGCTCCTGCCATTACAATTTCGGAATTATTTTTTTAGAATAGGTTCAGACCGTGGATGGTTTAACTCCTGTCAGTTATATTCAGATAATTGTTTAATAATTTCATTTAGGATCTGTAACTGCGTCTCTGTGAATTGACCAATGAGAGACTTGCATTTAGGATAGGGTAGGGATAGCTGGGGTGGGTGATGACACAATAGTCGCAGAGCTGACATTCAGCAACCACGCTTAATTGAAAGTGAAACTAAGCACAGTAAAATAACAAGCCACTATTTTCTCAAATCTCCCCTTTTCTTTCTTTTCTCTCCTTTTTAAAGTTTTTATCAGTTCTCCCTCCCTGTTACTATTATTTTCCTTCCCCGTGAAAGAAATGTTTTTTTACAGAAAGAACATAATGAAATGAGATACATTTCAACATTTCAAACATTTTCAATATACTCCTACTTGCCTACTAATAGTATTACCCTACGAATGCGTACAAAAAAACTCAAAATTTTATTAACAATGGCTCATACCCTTACCCCTCATTCAACAACTGCCCATTCAACTCCCCCATGTTAGCTGGCCAATGGGAATATGCCTATGACTTTCCTCTTTTCTAACCCTCTGTCACCACCCCAGTGTGGCAGTTTTGGTGTGTGGCGGTTTTGGTCTTACACCAAGAAAAATTCCCTGCAATGATGGACTGAATAGACTATAATTAAAATTATCAATCCCGTTTTGTTTCTTAAATTGGATAAGCAACTTTTTTTTCACTTGCACTGTCCATTAGAATGGTTAAAGATGCAAAAGTTACCTTACATATTTTGCTTTTATTTAAGACAACAAATATTTCCAGTGAAAGGCTGTGTTGATTTTTACGCCCGCAAATATAATGAAATTTTACATATTAGAGTATTAAATTCTGCTTTTATTAAAAACACAATACTATGGTCATTTTTTGCAAAAGCAATTGACATAAAACTGAAAACTGGCTGGAAATGAATGAAAATAATAAAAACGCAGCAAAAACTGATAGGACAGGCATCGCATCTGGTAATAAATGAAACTGTTGCCATTATACGAGCGTAATGGAAAATAATATAATTTAGAAACATAGAGTAAATATATTAGTTTTTACGATAAACTGTACCATTCTTTCTAAGCAAAAAAGTGAAAATCTGGAATTATAGAACAAAAATAATTTGAAACATCAGAAACAAAGATTATTACCATCGATAAGTAATTCCCCTTTATTTAGCGCAACTGCAGCTTGAGTTCTTCTCACTGCATACTGACTTTAGCAACCCCTGATTACTAACGCTATTGATCTGGAAAATTGCACTAAAAGTCGTAAAAAGGTGTTTTTCTTGATTTGCAGAATCGAACTGGTCTTAAGTAAAAAATCTTAAGTCAACAACCGAATTTATGCAATAAAAGCTATGAACATTTGAAAAACCTACTTGAGTGTTTCTTTCAGCATGGCTTAGTACCGACTGGCGATCAAAAAATATACGAGTAAAAATGGTTCACTGAAAAGTCTATGAAGCTTCCGTCTCGTATAAGCAGAATCATTAGCTCTCTCGAACATCTCTCACTGCGCAGTCAGCTGAGCAAAAGAAGATCGCTGGTAAGGATGTGGCCGGACCAAAACCAGCGCATTGCAAATGGTAGCTGGAATAACAGCCATTACATTTAATAAGCTGCTCAGTTGAGCCTCCCGTGAAATTGCAATCGCTGCAGCTAACGTTCGTAATTGCTTGTTCTCGTCGTCTGCTTCTGCGATGCTGGGCTAAAGTCGCACCTCTTGCAGCCTGAGAGTTCTTCGGTGCTTTCGGACGAACCAGTGGTTGCCAAATCTTCCGATTGTGGCAGCAACAATAAGCATTTGCTCCCTCACAAATACATGTGAGCTCGCGATACACGACATTGTGCACATCAAGGCGGCAAGCGTGGTGCGCTTTCGCGATACCCGGCATTGCAGAGAGAATGGACATCTGCAACACAGAGGCGTACTTCTCTATGTCTTGTGATGTCACCGTGAAAAGCTTGATCTTCAGCTTGCTCTCTGAAACAGCTAACATTAAATCGTCAGGCGTAATAATATTGTAGGATACTCGGGCGTCACACCGCCGCTTGATGGCAGCACCGACTCCGTCTGCTGCGCCCTTGCCGTGTCCAGCCTCTGTGTAAATCCACTGCCAGCACATTATGCCCATATTACGTAACAGCCTGTCAAATATAAAAAGGGTCATGCGGTTGCGGTATTGGCTGGAGGGGGAGTCAGATATGATCGTGACTTGTTCGAGTTCCTCCTCCGAAGTCTCGGAAAAGTGAGTGAGTACAGGCTGCAGATGCGCTGCGATGGCCTCCGCCTTCTTGTTTCTATCAGCCGATAAGGTCGCAAAGGAGAATGGAGGCTGTTTAGCCATGTAAGCGACACCTTGATGGATAACCACCTCGCTACGATCACCGAAGTGCATCGACAGAATCTCAGAGCTGTACTTCTCAGCGTAGTTCTCTGAGAAATCAATGTGAAGCGCGAGGTGACCAGGTGCAAGCGTCGACTTTAAATTTCTGATTGAGCGAAACTGGTGGCGCAAGCGAAAAAAATGTGCACCGTACTTGCCCAGCTGCTTTAACAGCTTTTCAACGCCACTTTACAATCAACCTTCTTGGTAACAACTTCCATCCCACTCGAGCCCTCCTTTTCCTTCCACTTGCCGAACGTTACCTCTGGATTCTTGGCTGCTACATCGGTGTCCACTGGCGATCTCATGCAGCAAACCTCGCACTGTCGAGTGAGGCAAGACGCTGATTCCTCCGAGCAGACTATTGACAACAAAAGTGCATGCTTATCATTGCTCTCAACCAGCCGCACAGCCCTCAGTCCCTCAACCAGAAGATCAACATTGGCGCACCGCTTGCACAGACATTGCTTCCTGTCAGCCAGCTTGGGCTGAACTACATGCTTCGGCTTGTGACGATAGAAAGAAGCGCGGCTGACCTTCAGTTCTGGGTGACTTAGCATACAGAACCGGCATGCTGTGCAGCATGAACCGCTTCTGCTGCTTCTCATCTCCGCGGAAGACGGTCTCCTTCTTCCCAGCAGTAGCATGCGAGTTTTGGTCCTCGCAGAGGAATGCTATAGCGGCCTTCTTAACTACGCGGTCCTTTCGTAATGGCTTCGGTTTGAGTACTTTTCGAGTGCATCGCAACGCCTTTAGCAGCTTAATGCGCATTGAGTTGGTCTTCGCGCGGTAGAAAATACGCCTTACTAGCTGCTGCATGGGTTGCATACGCTTTTCAGCAATTAGCGCGTCAGTTATATGGTTAAGAACAGCTTGCTGCTCCACGTTTGCCGTTGAAGTCGACTGCTTTTTATCTGGGCGTCTCCGTATCTGCTGCTTTAGCCGCTTTACCTCACGCTCCAGATCATTAATCTTTTTATCCTTGTCTGAATCACGCTGCCTCCTCTTTTTAGCCTCTCGCTTCCTGGCAGCGTCGGAACGATTAAGTTTTGCAGGCTTACTATTACAAGACGGCTGCTCACTCGCCTGAGCTGCTTTTATCGCAGCTGCTCTTCGCCTCCGCCGTGACAGCTCAAGAGAACGCTGAGCATCAGTGATAAGCTCTTTCTTTCTTTTATAAGACTCATACGCTTTCTGCTGTTGATATTTTTTTAAGGTTTGAATTCCTGCTTGTGTGCCATTAACTGTCTAGGTTTGGTCTTTATTAATTACCTTAATATAGTGCATCGTGCCGCTTGGGTTGCCGATGTAGGTTTCGTATTAGTAATCTATAAGTTAATTAGAATTCTTTTAATCCTTTAATTGCTTAATTAAGCCATGCCGCAGCTGGCTTAATCCGCTAGTGCGCCGCCGTGGTAATCAACGCCTGAGATTGGAAGCCGCCCCAATGTACTTCATTGTGAAGCCAGTGGCGCGATTAGGAGTAGTTAGCGCGCCCCTGGCCGTCTTACGAGTAAGATAATATTAGATAATATAAGCTCGTAGTTAGATAATACGAGCTATTTCATCCGCCCAAAATCCTCAAAACTCGTGCACAGACGGGAGCCAATAAGAGTCGCTCATTTCACCGTGCTAGGCGCTTGCGATCCTCTTTGGATATAACCACTCTTAACAGATACGTACTTTTGGCATAGTAACAGCTCATGGCCCGTTAGCGATGTAGTCTAGAGATATCTAATCCGGGATCAACCTCGAAAAGACACTCCCTGTGCCCATTAGAAAGTCCTTGTTAGAGCCTGTCAGCCCATCTAGATACCCCTGCACAGAGTCCCTTCATTCGGCTATTGTGCTCTGACTGACTGATGCCCTAAAACAGCTGGCAATAAAAGCGCCCGGGAGCCCCATCTCGTTAGGGGGCAGTTATAGGAGTCTGTCGCCGCAGGTGGCTGGTGGCAGGTCCTGGGTTCGCACCCCAGGATTACCGTTACAAAACTCCTTGGGCCAGTCGTAGCACTATAGGACCTTATCCGCTCAGCCGCACCCAATGCTACCAAATCTATCATCTGGTCAAACAGGAAGGCAAGGCCTGGCGTGCGTTGGAGCCAGACTCACACAGCCAGCAAGGCCAAGGTGGGGCCTTAAATACACCACATACTAATCCTTTTTGGTTCATGCCCAAAGTTTATTCTGAATAAAAATATCTTTGCTGGTAATATATTTCCTTATAATAATTAATTAAAAGTCTACGTTTCATTAAATATCCAGCTTTATTTTTTCATTTTTGCGAAAAAAATATTATCATGTCTGAAAGAAGGAAAATTACAAGTGAAAATACAAAAGCAAAATTACTTTTACTGGGAAAGAAATTGATGTATTTTGTTGCCATAGTTATGGACATCCCTACAGTAAAAAATCTTGGTGCTATTATTTTCTATACTAACAGCAGTAATTTCTTTGATAACTGTGGGCTTTAAGCAAGAAAAAAATGAAATAATACAACACTGTGTCTCATTCATGCACTTTTCAGAGAGTCCTAAGTACCTATGCAATTGCCACTTTTCTTTTAAATAATAAACATTAAAATTCACTGGTGAATTATCAAACATTAAAAAAATCAATTTCTTTGATAACGTACATTCTGCTCTAATATTTTATGATTTTATTGAAAAATAGTTTTCAAGGGTATATATTTCAGATTGATTTGCATACAAAATTGTTCAAATGGCAGAAAAAAATCTAGCAATCATCAAAACCACAACATAGTTAATAAAAATTTTCCTTTTGAGTAAAATTTTAAGCAGAAACTTATGTTTTTAATTATTAAAACCCCCATTTTTAGGCATTGAAAAAATAATCTCTTAATGTTAGCGCATGCAACTGAATTGGAAGATAGTTGCATAAAAATTACTACAAGGTGCTATCTGCTCATTTTATTAAAATTACACCTAAAAATCGTCACAAAAGTAGCCCATTCCTAAAAAATGTGGAAAATTCATGACGAAAATTCAATCCACGCACGAAAAAGTTAAATTCCCCGCTTAAATTTTAATAAATTTCAATTTTGAAGCCCTAAAAGTCTTCTCCTTTACTGATTGAATTTTTTAATAAAAAATTGCATGCTAAATTGCTAATTAGCACTGAAATCGGGGTTAATAGCCTTATTTTTTGTTATACTGTAAATGGCTTAATTTTGAGAACGGCCCGTATTTGTTTCCTCATTGATATTCGTATTTATATTCAAACTCTAACAAATGTGCGTGCTAAAAGGTACCTTCTTTAAACCGAAAGCCTTGAAAATTAACTGAAAAATTATTACACCCAAGATACTTGCTCATGTCGAATTTCAAGCTACATCGTCAAACTGGCTCAGAGTGGCAGCCAATATAAAGGTGCATGTACATGTATCTGCTCGGAAACATCACTTTTTGCGGGTGTTCATATACATTACATTTTATTAAATAATACACGACGCTTTTGCTTACATTTGTTCTATTTTTGAAGTGGAATTGGCTTTTGTCTATGGCTTTTGTGTCCAAAAGTATTAAATTAGCATCAATTTTTGTAACTTTATTGGTTTGGTCCAGCTAATTCTTCTCTTATTTTGCGTAAACATCCTCTTCCTCGTCTATGGCCAAGAACTGATGTACATTCGCGCTTGCGTACTTACAGTGCACAAATGTAATGGAATGGATCGGAATAAACTGTATTTGAATATTTTGCAGTCAGTTTGAGCTTAGGAGCAATTGACTTAGTCCTCTATGGCAGAATGCTACACTCAAGACAAGTTCTGCCCCTAGTCTATGGCCCAAAAGTTGGGCTGTTGAGCAAAGACTTAATCTTTGGAGCAGTAACTTAGTCCTCTCACGTCTGCTAAAGGATTTCCATCGCTCTGTAGCCAAAAAATAACCAACAATATGAGCTTGGAAGAGGAAGACAGCCCCAGATGAAGAAGACAGCCCCTGTCTTCTTCTTCATGAAACGGCCCCAGATGAGCCGGGTAACGGCCCGCAACCTAGAACATGGACAAATATCAGTGATGAGATGCACAACCTAGTCATCGAATCCTTGGACAGAGGTGAGCGGCCGGTCGATATCGCGAAATGGACGAAGATTAACATTAAAACAGTGATGTCAATCAAGCATCGGTACGAAGTGACTGGACGCCGCAATCGTCTCCCTCGTGGTGGTGGCAGAGGCCCAACACTTGCAGCTGTCCGTGTTCAGTTCCTGCTGGACAAGATCGATGAAAATCCACTACTGACACTCGCACAGATGAATAACCTGCTGCAACGTGCAAGTAAGCAGAGCCACCATCAGTAGGGCATTGGAGAAACAATTGATCGCGCTGAAAAGTCTGGGGCGTGAAGCTGATGTTCCTGTAGCGCGCAATTCGCCGGAGAACATGGCTAAGAGGCAGGAATTCGCACATTGGTTGATCGGCATTACGCCAGAGCAGCATTTGCTATTCGTTGACGAGACGGGTTTCAATATGTGGACGCGCAGATCGCATGGACGCAATAGGCGAGGGCAGCGAGTTAGGCGAGTTGTTGTTACACAGCGCGGATTTCAGCTGAACATCGTTCTGGCCATTTCCCCAGTTCTCGGCCTTGTGCACCACAAGTTCCTTTCTGAGACGATGACGGCGGCCAGATTTCAGAGGTTTATCGAGGAGCTGGTGCAGGCTGTAAATAATTGCGAGGATGTGGGTCAAGCGGAACAGTTCTGCATTGTTATGGATGGCGCCCGTTTTCACAACGGAGTCGCACTGCCGGAGAAGTTTGGAGCCAACTGGAGCATCAAAGTCCTGCTGCCTTATTCGCCGTTTCTAAACCCCGTCGAGGAGGCACACTTGTGCCTGAAGGCAGCAATCAAGCGCACCCTGGCACTGCCCGAGTCGCAGCGGGAACTGGACAACCCGCCCCCACTGATACCGCTGTACCAGTGGCGCATTCTAGTCATGCAGAGAATCGCCGAAGAGGTGACAGTGGAGGTCACTGCTGCGAAGTGTGGCGGGTGGTACCCTCACTCACTGCGCCATCTTCCAGTCTGCTTAGCCGGCCAGCCAATTTACTGAATCTTTCTGAAGTTACTGAATCCAACTGAACATTCTGGCGAACTGAGTCTGCGCTTCATTGTGTGAACCTTTCATGTTTCTGCTTTACATTACTGTTTTTTCCTAAGTTCCAAAAGTTTCAGGTTTGCATTCCTTATCAAGCATTGCTCTATGAGAATGAGAATGAAGTGAAGCCAAAACGAGGAAAGAGGACTAAGTTACTGCTCTAAAGATTAAGTCTTTGCTCAACAGCCTAACTTTTGGGCCATAGACCAAGGGCAGCACTTGTCTTGAGTGTAGCATTCCGCCATAGAGGACTAAGTCGATTGCTCCTAAGCTCAAACTGACTGCAAAATGCTATAATAGAATATAAGGAATGTTGTCAGAGAATAATATTGCTGTGGGTTAATTCTCTGAATTGATTTTAATCTGAAAAAATAGTTTCGATTTCAAAAACTATTTGAATTTACTTCGGGCGCGTGAGTACAGCACCTATTAAGACTTCAATATGTGCAGGGCCCTACTCGAATACAGTAAATTTTTGTTTTAATATTTAGTACTATCAGTACTGTAAACACTATAAAAATTTGTTATACCGTATGAAATAATACTGTCAGTACTGTAAATGCTGAAAATGATAGCATGTTAACAAAAAAATTTAGTATAAATATAAGCCGATTTTGCAGTGAAGAAGTCAGAACTCGCTTAGGAGTTACTGAATAACATCAGTACATAAACCATTATAAGCCTAGTGCTCAATTGTGTTAGTTATTTAGGAAGAGAGATTTCAGCCAAGTGCTGAGGCTAAGTGCCCTATACAGCTAAGTGCTGAGGCTAAGTGCCCTATACAGCTAAGTGCTGAGGCTAAGTGCCCTATACAGCTAAGTGCTGAGGCTAAGTGCCCTATACAGCTAAGTGCTGAGGCCAAGTGCCCTATACAGCTAAGTGCTGGGGCTAAGTGCCCTATACAGCTAAGTGCTGAGGCCAAGTGCCCTATACAGCTAAGTGCTGAGGCTAAGTGCCCTATACAGCTAAGTGCTGAGGCTAAGTGCCCTATACAGCTAAGTGCTGAGGCTAAGTGCCCTATACAGCTAAGTGCTGAGGCTAAGTGCCCTGTACAGCTAAAGTTCTGAGGCTAAGAGCCCTAGGGATTAGGAACCTAGGATAGATCCTGGCCGTGACCCTCTGATCCACGGTACGCCCAGGCTGGTGAAACAGTGCTTGCCGCTCGGCACTGTATCTAGACCCTACCAGAAGTGAAATTTAGTGAGATAGAATAGGGAAGTCAGCAGTAGGATTAGACAGGTAAAGAAACACTGCGACAAATACAACGGTTTTCTTTTGTCTTCTGTCAAAATCAGAAAAATAACGCAGCACAGAATAAAATTCCCTGAATAGGGCAACAAACTACTTGAAAGGTACGCTCGTACTTTTTATTCGCAGCGTGTTAATTAGTCACAGAGTCTTGTTTCTACGTGACCTGTTGAAGATCCAAAAAGTTTTGAAATAAACTGCAACAATCTTTCGTTTTTTAGACTACCGTTTGAAAGCCAACAGGCTGGCATGCAGTTAACGTCATTAGTTATTTGTACAGCTTTGCTGGCGTTTACTTTAACATGGAACTCGATGACTGGATTGCCTTCTAAGGAGCGTGTAAGTAACAGATGACGTTTTGAATATATTCAGTCTCCTGGTGCTAGTTTTTTTCAATACAATCCAACTCGCATAAAATTCGGCCGAAAGCCAGTAAGTCCTTAAAATGGGAATTATTGAATTTAATTTTTAGACTGAGGCTGCATTAGAAAAAGCAAGTAGGTTATTTGGTTGCCCGGCTGGCTTTCGTCATTCCACTCCGATGGATAAGTTTTTGTGTCAGGCTCTTGGGATTCGAAACAGACAAAGATCTCGAGTGTACCTATGGGGTCTAATAAGCAGATCATCGTATTTTTCTCATTTCTCATATCGTCATTTACTACTTATACTAGTCAAAATTTACCAGCGAACCCAACCAGACAGCCCAATGTGAGAAATAGAAACAGCGAAAGTAGTATCAACCACCAGGATTCTCAAAAGAAAAATTGTGGTCAGCCCCGCAAAGCTTGCACAAGTGGAGGGAGTATAGGTCGATCAGCATAAAAAAATTGGAGTATTCCGAACAACAGAGGCGAGCGATGGGGCATAAGATCACAAGCGAAGAGCAAAAAACATCGGGAAGTAAATTAGTAACTAATAGTTCGGATGTAAGTGAATCAGAAGTAGAAGACAATCGGGACAAAGCTAGCCATCTTGGATACGGATCTAAGCATCAGAAGAAGATGAAGATGAAGAACATTGATCTACATTTGGAAGAGAGCCAAACAGGACCTACGTTCAAGTTTTCTCGAAGTGTAGTAAATGAAGTGATTTGTTTCGGAATGCGAAAATACGCTACGTGTTGTCTAAGAATGACAGGGTATAATCATATTATAAAAATTAATTCGCGTCTGTTAGTTGCTTTCGTCGAACAACTGCTGCGGAAAGACAGGAATTTTACAAATAAATCAAGGAATTAGGTTCAGTTAAAGCGTTTAGAAAACGCTTCTTGTCGATAGAAAATTTGCCTTTTATTACGTCATGTAATTTCGATACCTGCAAAACGAAGACTGTAATGTACAATATAAAAAGCAAAACGGAGAAGGATGAGCGACTTCATGACGTTTTGTTCATTGAGCTGGGAGGCTTACAAACAATTTTTAAAACACGTTATCCTCATCCACTACTACCTGGTGTCATTCTGGAGCGCTGTTTGGATCCCATCCGTATTGTATTGCTGTCAAATTTTGAAATGCAATTACTAACGTCGATGATGCGATGTCAAGTTCCAATAGTACTACACATTGACGCCGCCGGATCATTAATCGAGACAAAGTGTTCTTCAAACAGTATTTTGCTATATTCTATTGTGACAACTGCTACTATTTCTGCTCCATCAACACCGATTGCAAACTTAATTACTGACTCCGATCCCATAACGTTGCTTCAATATCCCACCTTCTTAAATTACTTCGGCACAAAAATTTATTGTTTTTAAATTCACCATACACGGTAGATTTTAATATTCTCTTCATTTCTGACTTTTCATGGGCCCAAATCCATTCATGTCTGGACTTCCACCACACAGACTTAACAACGTACTTACAAATGCACTATCGTTACTTCGAGTCTGAAACGCGGCATGAAATCCAGTATGGTGTATTCCTATGCAGCAATCATGTAATTAAATCGATTTCCGACTTCTGTAGAAAGCATTTTGTTAGCCAACGATCACGTCATTTATTTTTAAAGCTTTTTGCGACAATTCAGTATGCTACGACGCAAGAACTATCTGTCAGCTTTATTATTGACACCCTGACTATATTTGGTTCACTTCATGCAGAGCAAACAGTGGTTTCAAGAAAAAGGGTCGCAAAGTATTTCCGAACAGGCAATACTTTTGATTTACTTTTGATTTGAAAATACTTTTGATTCTGAGTCTCCTCGCAAAAGTGAGGAAAAAGAATATGCAAGCGTTAGTACAGAGGGTGACGCAATACTTAAAAATTCTCCTTACTACAAATACTTTTGGAACGAATTTATGCAAATAAAAAACCAACGCTCGTCGCCAACTTCTCGTCAAGGTTTTTCGAACAAAGAGTTTTACTGTCCCCGCTTGATAAATTGTTTTTGCTTCCATACCTATCTATTCTGCCGCTTTGGGAAATTCTTACATGGGACCATATGATTCAAAAACAAAATAAATCCTTTTATTCCAATGCTCACGTCGAAAGTTGGTTCGCGTTCGTAAAGGGCAGATTCAATATTAGGACGAGACTGACAACATTTATTGAGAACTATGTTCCATTCGTACTTCGAAGAGTATCAGAGTGCACTATTTCTGAGCCCCTCGTCCCGACCCCCTCCTGCGTCATTAACTCACGGATCAAAACGTGGGTCAGGACCCAGCACTACTCGCTCTGGGCGAACTGCATCATTTGCAGGCAATCTAGAGGTGCTGTTCCACAGCCCTCTCGCCAGCTCCGGAACCTTCTCCTTCGGCTTTCGCGGAGGGACATCCGGGCTGCCACTATGACCCTCTCAGGCCATGGTTGCTTCTCCAGGCACCAGCACCTGCAGGGCAACATCCCTAGCGCCACCTGCAGCTTCTACAACTCAGGCGACGAGTCAGCTGAACACTTCGTCAGCATCTGCCCGTCTTCACGCGGGCCAGACTTAAATTCCTCGGGCCACACACTTCTATTCATGATGCGTGCAAACCCGAAAATTTAAACCAGCTCATGCGTTTCCTCCGGGCAACCCGCAGGGCTGAACTCCATATTCCAGGGAGCAACATAGCTGCCGGCGACACCGAGGGACCTCCCTGGGCGACGCCAACCTTTCGTTCATAACGGCGCGTCGGTCGTCCAGGGGTTAGCGGAATGGGCAGCTGCGCCTTCCCGCTGCGTCACCTCCGGGACCTCCCTGCAGCTAAGTCAAGTGAAGCACTATTTCTTCTAAAGTGCCAGCCCCCAGTTTTTGGAGGAAAAGAAAATCAGCGATAGGTGAAGAATCAGCAAAAGAAAGATGGCAAAGAGGAAGAAATGAAAAGCGTGCAAGGTATGCAGATACCAGAAGTAATCAATATTTTCCGAAATTGCTGATCCAATCATAACGGATACATTCGACAGCAATCAATCGCAGAATAGTCACTCGACTTCCCAACACAAAGCTCGAGAGCATGCGAATCCATCCGATGGATGTTATCAGAGAGAAAATTGCTATACGAATCCAGAAAACGTGAGAAAGAGTGCCAAAGCAAAGAGAAACTGCCATGTAGGTAGAAAAAACCAAACGCGACGACAAAGAAGGACTGCCCAGGCTGACACCAGCGAAATTCTCTTCACTATTCCTGGAACAGATATGCCAATCACTCAAGAGCACCGTCAGAGTCTGGCTGGATGCAACCTGTTGGATTACTCTGTAAGAATTGACGATTCTATTTTTCGAATTTTGCGCTGCGTAAAATACGAGCTCGTAGAATATTTTCAGAGTTTCAGACTGCTACAGAAGCGACTATTGAGTCAACTGCTTATGACACCCTCCAATTAGCTTATGAGGGCCACCTTTTCCCCAGCAGGATACTATTTACTGGTTCCCCACTAAAACTGATCGTTCCTTATTAAAAATAATATTGATATTACTCACAAACTATCCAATTTAGATATTACTGGCCTTTTGCATGGCAATCACGTCTAATGAGACCAGCAAAACATTTATTAGTGAGGAAGAACTCCAAACTGTCATACAAATATCAGGAGGCAATGTCAGCAGCTATGCAAAAAGTTTATTAAAGCGATCTTTGGGATGGAAGGTAATTTTATACATAAAATAATTTTATTTTTTTTCTTGCCATCGGTGAACTTCGCGTCTATCTGCCTCTACTTTAACAATTTAGGGTCTGAGTCAAATTTACGTACCAATTTTAAGCAATGGTCATTTTTACGAGTAGCTTGTGACCAACTGTGGAATTGATCGCATGATATACGTACTTGATTCACTTAGCTATAGTGCGCACCACAACCGGACGTTTCAAGCTATGCTTCGAGAGTGGAAGTAAGTAAATCTAGATACAAAGATTTATGAAGCAAACGTAACTTTGGAAAGTGTGGAAATCTACTTTTCTCTCATAATTTTTAGTCGACTAATTTATTCCAACGAACTGACGCCCTTTGTTGATAATGACGCGCCTGTGTTTAAGTCAACCTCGAAGCCATACGAACTATCATCTCGGCCAGGAACTATGCAAAATGATGGACATAGTTGTGGTGTTTTTGTCTGCCTGTATGTTAGGGCCTTTGTTCTTGGCAAGGAACTCCGATTCAAAAACAACGCTGCGGCTCTTGCACCATACAGGAAGTACATTTGGAACGTAATCGAGGCATTCTGCGTAGGAACCATCCAGGATTCTTGCTCAGCCTGTCGACAGACGGAACCCGACGACTTAAGCTGCGGTCGTCGCATAAGTTGGGTACGTGTCTGGTAAAATTCGTAACAATTCAATCAAGTAAAAGCAAACTTGGCTGTATATGGGTGAATAAGTCCGCTCTTAATGGATTTTCAATCCGAGTCAAATTCCTTAAGTAGTAAACACTGTCACCCAAAAGTATAAAATCGTATTTGCAACTTGACTCTCCTCGACAGATCGAGTGCCCGTCGTGTCTGACTTAGTTTCACACACAATGTGTCAGTGGCTCCACGGATGTTATTTTTAATTTGCTGTACCACGTGTCGGAAAACTTTTGAACTCTGACATAATTTACTAACGGCTATAGACAAAACTGATGCTTTCCACTGACGTGTCCTTTCAGCAACTCAATTTCGTGAATATAGCTGTTCTTTCTACGAAAAGTTTAAAAGCAGGGGGCATTGTCGGTAGCTCTATTGAAGAAAATGCAAGTTTGTTGATTTTCTTAGAATAAGAAATTTCCTGTACCCATGCCAATATTTTTGCTTGTTCCCCTGTAGTCTTTTTGTTTTTGTTCCTCTTTAAGTTCTGTTTCACCGTTTTCGGTAATGCATTTTCAATACGAGCACCTTTATATTGGCTGCCACTCTGAGTGTGACGATGTACGAGAAATGAATGAAAAGCTTCATTGAAGAAAACTTCGATGTCTATGGTAGAGTGTATTCGTACCCTATCTCTAGCCTACTTGACTATACCTTTTTGCGATCTAGTTGGCCAAAACTGCGATCAATTTGGCCAGCCTGGGATAGACAAAAAAGCACAGAGTGGCCCAGATTTCACCATAGAATCTGCCGCAAACTGCAATCAAATTGGCACAAACTGCGATCAAACTGCGGCCCACATGAAAAGCGTAGAGACGAAAATCACTCTCCCAAGTTTTGCTCAGCTCAGATAAGGTTTTTCCATAGACAAAGTTGTCTAGCTGCGACCAAGTTGGCTTAAACTGCGATCAATTTGGCCCAGGTCTCTATGTCAGTGCCAAAGGAAGAGTTTCGACATGGCCCGGAGAGGTCCATACAGAAAAGTTTCCACACAGGATCGCCATCGGTTGATTCAAGCATTTGAGAATGGGGATGACTGGCAGCATCTGGGTCGGCTGATGGGCATCGCTAGAAAAACAGTAAGAAACATCGTAGGAACGTTCGCAGCCACTGGTCGTACTGAACCTCTGCCTCGAGGAGGTGACAAGCGCAAGTCGTTGACCGACGCCATGCTCGACAGCATTTGCGCATACATTGGAGGCAATCCGACAGCGACTCTGCAGCAGATGAAGAGCCATCTCATCCTAGAGTTTCCAAATGCTCCAAATGTGGACCTCACGACCATAAGCCGCGCAATTGATGGCCGCCTAATCACCCTCAAGCTGGTCAGGCTGGTGCCGCAGAATTGGAATGAAGAGGTCACGAAGGAGGCTCGAAGGATGCACGTTGAGTGGCTGTTGGAGGACGGGAGCCAGAAGCACCTGCTGTACATGGACGAGTTCGGAGTGAACTTGTGGACCTCACGCACTCAAGGCCGAGCTGCACGGGGTGAACGGGCGGTTGCCATTGTAAATGGACAACGCGGAAGAAATCTCAGCATTTGCTTGGCGATTTCTCAGGAGATTGGCCTGGTTCACTTTGCTCTGGTGGAGGGAGGCGTCCGCAATGAACACTTCTGCGCATTTCTGTCCGAAGTTGACCAGCTGGTGGGAGGCGATTTCGTGATCCTCTTTGACGGAGCTCGGGCTCACCTCAATGCCCCCACAATGTCAGATGGACACGACTTCCGGTTCCTGCCGCCATATTCGCCATTCATCAATCCGGCTGAACGAGCAGGATCCGCTCTGAAGGCAGCAGTGAAGCAGAGAGTGCAGACACCTGCCATACAGCGTGAGGTCGCGGACAGACACCTGGCACAAGCTGCGGGTGTAACGATGGACCAGCATCGAATGGCTGTCCTTAAGCGCGAAGTCGAGGCGTCCATGGATGTCATCACCCAGCACAAGTGCATTCAGTGGTGCAACCAAAACCAGATGTACTTTCAACGATGCTTACAGCGGGATGACATCCTTGATTGACTGACTAATGACATGTATGCTGCAGACGAGTTCTTCAGTGCTGCCAGTGACACCCGCTTACAGCCGCCTTTGATGTTTGTTGCCATTTTTTGCGCTTGCTAACATTTATATTGGTTAAAGTCTGCTCATCAGCATGAATTGGGTTCAATATGTACAGTTGGTAGGCATGTTTATCGTTTCTTGCACTGTTTACTTAATGAATATCCTTCAATACAATGCAACTGATTGCTAAGTTTACTGCTGGCCAATTTGATCGCAGTTTGTGCCAATTTGATTGCAGTTTGCGGCAGATTCTATGGTGAAATCTGGGCCACTCTGTGCTTTTTTGTCTATCCCAGGCTGGCCAAATTGATCGCAGTTTTGGCCAACTAGATCGCAAAAAGGTATATATTAGCATTGAGGATTACCATAGACAAAACTTGTATTGCAACGGACTGTAAATTTTATATTCTGTTTTGTACTAAGGACGAAAGTTGATTGAGGCAAGCAGAGTAGAAGAGCACATGTCTAGACTAGATAGAAATATTAACAAACCTGGGAGCCTATGTTGTGAGCTGCGACTCACTGTTTTGAAAATGTTTACGTGCGTCTGCCCTTTTCGGCC
Organism: Macrostomum cliftonense; assembly: GCA_950096795.1. Classification (NCBI taxonomy): domain Eukaryota; kingdom Metazoa; phylum Platyhelminthes; family Macrostomidae; genus Macrostomum; species Macrostomum cliftonense. The sequence goes on along the minus strand of CATNEM010000089.1, from coordinate 1,417,007 downwards.
CTTCCTCTGTCCAAACTCACGCGCTGTGCCCTCTCGCTTTCCCCCTGCTAGTCAAACCGGTTCATTCCTGTGCGGCTAAGCCGATTATGCAAGTCTCAACGATTCTCTATGCGTCATGCATTGGCTGATTTCTGATTGGCTGGGGCAGCTGTTTTGGCAAACCCACCATGCTCTCTTGCTCTCTCTGCTCTATGCCTGGCGGTGCTACACCGCGATGCCGGTTCACTCCAGTCCTGCGCAGCTTAGCCCCCCGTTGAGTTTTTTTCCACCCCACCTCAATCGACTCTATTTAATGTAGACGCGCTCCGCGTCACCCGCTTCGCCCTCTCTCGCTGCCCCCTTCTCCTGCCTTGCGTTTCGCTTGGTGCGACTCCAGTAGGCGATTCCGATTGCTATCGATTCTGCTAAGTGCAAGATCACTAATTGAAGAATTATTCATGCAATAAAGTGAAGCTACCTGTCTCGACGGCGAGTGAATGAGCGCCCAGCACGATCCCTCCCGGTAAGACAGAGTGTTCGAATTTTGGTGTTTACTTCTTTCGAGAGTGCCGGTGTTCGGCGCCCTTGCCACCCTCACTCTCTAACGCGCTCTCATTCGCTCACACACTCTCTCTCTCCCTCGGGGGATGCCGAGTGGCGATCCGCTCTCAGCCATCATCTCTACTCTGGTGCTGTCGAGTGGCGATCCGCTCTCAGCCATCATCTCTACTCTGGTGCTGTCGAGTGGCGATCCGCTCTCAGCCATCATCTCTACTCTGGTGCTGTCGAGTGGCGATCCGCTCTCAGCCATCATCTCTACTCTGGTGCTGTCGAGTGGCAATCCGCTCCCAGCCTCTCCCCTCCATCAGTGCCGCCGAGTGGCTGTCTGCTCCCCGGCCTCCTCTCGTTCTTGCTCCTCGAAGTGTCCGTACGCCTCGAGTGTCGCCGATCCCCCCTCGTCCCTCCCCTGCCCCTCCAAGCTCCGGGCAGTCCAGTACCCGAACCCAGAACCAAGCAAAGCCGCCCACGGCTACCAAGCCGATCCAGTGGTGGAGTAATACAACACCTAGACATCGATGCTAGAAGTGTCCATCTTCTAAATTTTAATAATCTTCCTGTCGATAGCTTAAATGCTTTGTCCCAGTCCGAGTTGGATCTCGTGGCCGAACTGTCGCGCAACGACTGCTTTCGTGACGAGCTAGTGACCCAGTTCTTGTTGCTTTGTGAGAACTCCATCGGCGACAAAGCGAACTCATCCGATCTGCCTGCTGATATTCGTGAAAAACTTACCAGCATCGATGAAGCTGAGATTAAAAGTCTACCTCAAAGCAGTCAGAAACAGATGGAGGATCATGGGCGCAAGTTTGTCGAATGTCTGGAGGGTCGCGGTCTGAACTCCGATTTGGCGAAAATGAATGACAACACCCTGAATCAATATCTACGATTATCCTACTTTCAGTTGAAAACAAAGAGCGGTGAGAGCTATTCACCATCGTCGTTAGTCTTCATCTGAGCCGCTATCCAGCGATATTTGAATATCATTGTGAAGAGACAGACAAATCTGGTTGCTACTGGGACCGTGTTTGGTGGCTCAAACAGGATGCTCGAATTCAAGGTCCATGAATTTATCAAGTCTGGCAAGACAGTTCAAAGCTACGATCCAATCGAGGTGGGAGACATGGTTAAATTGCGGGACTACTTTGATCGTAGTGACGGAGAACGACTCCAAGATGAATTGCTATTCAATCTCATGTATCAGCTTGGAGAGCGTGGACGGGAGCACATCAAGACGTTTCTCAATCGGAACTTTCTGGTGCGAGGTGTCGACTCGGATGGACGGCAGTATGCCTGTTTGCCGACGCTACCATCGAAGAATCGATTAGCAATACTGGACGCTGGTCAGGTCGCCGATTTGAAGCACGCTAGAATATAAGATCTTGAGCTGCTAGAACTGTACGAGTCGGTGATTCCGGATTCCGGCGACCACTTTCTACCTAGTCCTATGATGAGCACCATTGGGAAGAATTTTATCTTCTCTGATAAGGCACACCTTGGTCTGCGTTATTTACAAGAGTTCATGAAGAACCTATCCGAGAAGGCTAAGCTAAGCAAGCCTTATACCAACCATTAGGTGAGTATATATTTGTGTTACGATGTAAAAGTTAAAGTATAATTGTTTGTTCACCTTTCTGAACAAGATAACACTGAATTTTTAGAGTCACGCATTTGTGACTTAGAAAGTGAAGGGCATGTTGTCCTTATGGCATTGTGACGGGTCAAAAGTCGGAGGCGACCGTTCGGCGATATCTGCATAAGAGGCGTGATCGCAGTTTGTAGAAGTCCTCTGTGAACGTGCATACCGCCATGAAGAGGTCTTTGGATTGTATGGATCGTACTGAGGCTGCGCCATCAATTAGTGGAGATAAGGACATTCATCGGGTACAAGGCCCACCAGAGAAAAAAAATGCGAATCCAAGTGAACGGCAGTTCGAACATCATTGATTTCTTTTTTGAATAGCTTTAATGGCTGCATTGACTGAAAGTTAACTTTTGTTAGTGTTAATTTGAGGCATTCATCACTTAGGTTTCGTCTATATTCGTTCTTGTTAATTCATTCGAATAAATTGAACATTCCTCTAGGTTCAATGCCGAATGGCAAACAAACAATGCATTGTAACGCATAAAAACTACAAATCATGATCGTCAAATTGCTATACAATGAATCTGGGCCTGAATCCATGCTGCTATTCATGCAGCTCGGGTGGGGTTTGAGCACGCTGCCGGAAGGTGACACCTGATTTTCTGATTCATGACATCATTGGCTCATCTCGATTCTGATTCGCTCACGCGCTGACTCCATTAGCCGGCTCCTGACCGCGATTAGCGCCTCAGCTCAGGGGGCTGACTCGATGCTGGCTGATTTGACTGCGTCTCGCCTATCTTGCATCAGGCACCTAAACTTTCAGTCACACAGAAGATGGGAAAAACTTATTTAAAACTCCCAGAGTGAGCTGGCATATTTCCTATTCTCTCAATCCAAACCTTTATCTCTTCCACCATGCACATTATTCATCAGTCACTAATCCACATGCACAACCACATTCACTCATTTCGTATGGGAGAAAGAGGGGAAGAGGGCAAAGAAAGCAAGGAAGATTTAATTATCTTAATTGGTAAATACTTTTTATATTTTTAATTTCTACTGGAATTCCAGGCAACCGCCGCCAAATGATGGCATGGCTCCCACTTCTAGAAGTTGACGGTGGAGCCCAGGAGGAAGCCGACCCGCTACCTCCCATCCCGGAGGAAGAGTTTTTTCAAGATGATGAGCATGTAGCGTACATTCGCGAAATGTCCATAAAATTAGCAATTCGAATATTCTTTGACTTTACAGAAATTTCTAGAAATCATTTATTTCAGTTCCTACGAAATTATTATTATGCTAATAATTAATTTATTACTCAGATAATATTTACTCACGTAGTCTTATAAATGTTAACGTACTAAATCATTGTGCTTTTGTTATAATGTTAGAATCTTCTAGAATCTTCCCGTGACACTAAAATAAGAATAAATACACGCAGCCTACACAGTCCATCTCTACCGTTTGTTTCCACCCACAGTCCTTGTAAAGAATTAAATTGAAGGAAAACCGAACCACCGACTTTCCATTCATCTTATAATTCCTTCAACTGGTCCGGTGAGGCGTGGTCATTGTCCCTATGGGGCAACGTCGGCAAGTCATCTTTCAACTAATCAGACAGGCAGCGTCATACATGTAGCATCATCAGCAAGAGCAAGTTCATTATAACTTAAGAAGGTACATGTACGTTACCACGGAAGTAAGCTGCAACATGTGAAGAACCCCGCGGATATCTCCCCAAAGGGCAACTTTATCGACGACAAACAAATTAATTGTGCCTACACGGGTCCAGTGAGCCGTTCGATTAAGTTGGTCCTAACCAGTTCCTTCAGTGGATTTCGAAATTCCTACATACCACGCTAGACGACAAGAAAACCGAAGTATCGGCGAGTCATCATCGGTGAGTCATCATATCAAACCCTACACGAGGTTTGCGACGACCCGGTGGCGTATCGGCCGGCAGCAGCACTGCAACCTACTATTAATCGGGCTCATCTCGCGTGTGCTCTCTGCTCTGCCCCAGCCGCAGAGCGACTCTCGCCCAAACCTTCGGCGCCATCAGCAGTTCGAGAGTCGTCTGTCTGCACATAGGCACTTCCCACAGGCCGCTCAGCCCAAGCGTCAATCCGCCGTCCTGGAGCACGCAGAGGCACCACGTGATGACCCATCGCAATCTCCACCCCGTTGAAACATTCACCAGCCTAATCTCTCGCCCGACTCGCAAGTAAGCTGAAAGCTCCGTCGCAGAGCCACTATCCACCGAAGACTCTCCGACTACAACAGGATGTCGCCTGTCTGCAACACGGCAACTTCCCTGCAGGTCGACCAACGCCGACTGGTCCGCCCTTCCGGAGCATTCAGGTTGAGGACACTCAGCGTGACGCCGTTGAAATAGAAGGGGAATGGCTTTTACTATTATTATTACTATAAATTCGATCAGCAAAAATTTCAAACTGCAACTATGGACTCCTGCTGTTTTTGGTTGAATTTTCTGATTATACTGTTTACGCTCGTACTAGGAGCTAATTCAGAGGGCACGGAAAATTGGAAGTTTGCCAACAGGGCAACGTAATTTTTTTCTGATTGTTAAGACGCTATTAACTAACTTGAGGCGATTAAAGTTCTGCTGCCAGACCCGGCGCCATGTGGGGGACGGAATTAACAGGGATTTAATTTTCACGTGGAACTACGGGGCAGAAGCAGAAAGCTAGCCCACAGCATTTAAATTCGCTCCGCTCTATAATCGATAATCGCATAATTGCTGGCTAGAAAAGCGCTGCCAGGAAGGGAGATGGCTACCGGATTGCAAACAATGAGGAACAGGAACTGCTACGAGGGGCACTGCAAAAGTTTTTAGCCATGACTACATAAAAGCTCAGATCTGCTTCATATTTCACACGTTTAAAATAGCACATTAGAGAAGCCTGCAGGTCAATTTTCAAACAAAAAGCTTGCAGACCTGTTTAGCTACACTTAATTTCCCAATACACTTTCAGCATCTGTTCCATTTGCGTTATGGAACTGAATCGGGAGCATTTTCGTGCAATGATTTACTATGATTACAAATCTGGTTTAGACTGCCACCAAAGCCATCAAAGGCTGTCAGCAGCTTTCTCAGACTCTGCCCCGTCCTTTGCAACTGTCACCGGCTGGTTCCGCGAATTTCGGCGCGGACGGGATTCGCTCGAAGATGAGGCTCGGGCAGGCAGGCCGCCAACTGCAATAACACAGGAAAACATTGCAGCTGTGCGCAGCATGATTGAAGCAGATCGGCGAGTGACCTATGAGGAGATAGAGGCGACCCTGGGCATTCATTCGCATGCCATCCAGCAGATCCTGCACCATCACATCGGCGTGCGCAAGCTGACGAGTCGCTGGGTGCCTCGCTGGGTGCGGGGCCTGTTGCTCCACCAGGACAATGCCAGCTCGCACACTGCGCATGCAACGCAGGATTTTCTGAGGTCCAGCGGTGTTTCTCTGATGAGCCACCCGCCCTATTCACCTGACCTCGCCCCGTGCGACTTTTTCTTGTTCCCGAAAGTCAAAGATCGCATGCGTGGCAAGCGATTTACTTCGCCTGAAGACGCTGCTGATGCCTTTGATGAGCTGGTTTCCGACATGTCTGATGCTGAGTGGCGCCACTGCTTTTCTGCCTGGTTTGAGCGCATGAAACTTTGTGTGCAAGCTGGCGGCGAGTACTTTGAGAAGCTGTGAAAGTTTCATGATGATAGCTTGTTCTGACCAGGCATGGCTAAAAACTTTTACAGTGCCCCTCGTATATAAAATTAATGAGAGAGAGAAAAGTTGATTGATTCAAGTTTGAATCAATACTCAGTGTACACTGTGATGAAAGGCAATGCCGATGTGCATTCAAGCCAGTAAGCCCCTTCTTGAGTCTTCATTCAGGCCTTCTCTGCACCTAAAATTCAAGAGACTGTAGGCCAATAGGCTGAATTAGCTTCATTTCAAATCACTGAGTAAATTTCATTAGCAAGCAGTATGCCCAAGAGAAGCAAAGGCGCAGCATTCGCGCGCAGCACGCGGAGTGCTGCAAAGGCCAAGCAGCGACGCAGAGAGGAAAGCTCCCTTGACCGGGATGCTCGGATGCAACAGGCAAGAGAGGCAAATAGGAGGCGTTTAGAAGGCGAGAATGATTTTTAACGAGAAGATAGACTGCGGATGCGGTGGCGGTGGAAGAGGCTGCGGGGTCCCCCGAGGTAAAGGACTCTGCGTAGGCGAGCAAACATTTTTAAATAAATGTTTAATTAATTTAATTTTTTAACTTTTTGACTGCCGGAAAACCAAAAGATAGAAATAAAGATGTGAAAATCTCTAGCATTATAAACTTAAGACTATATAAAATAGTAGAAAAACTTATAAGGCAAAAACCTCTTACTTGCGCGAAGGTTTTCAAGCAGTCGTATTTCTTTGATTTGTGCTCTAGCTTAGTTAGTGTCTGTCAGTTGCTGTTGAGGCTTTCCAGTTGCCTCGCTGCTCTGCTGGGATCTCATTCGAGGTATTGCTTGACCCTCGCTTCGTGGTGTGACTTTTTAATACTCTTCCTGATCATTTGCCGTCATTCGTGCGATCAAACTAAATGCTGTTTCCTCACTTTCTGCAGTTTGTTTTGATTTCTTTAAGTTGTTGCCGGACTGTGTTTTTATAATGGAACTGTGAGTTCAATCAGCGAAAAAGATGAGTTCTACGGACGGGAGTTCCTCGGTTGGGAGTTCCAGCATTTCTCCTCCAACGGGAGGAGTTTTGCGCTCAGCTACCCATTGCTTGACGCCGGGAAACATGTTAGGTCATCACACGCAAGGTAAAAATATGGGCGCATACCATTTGGACTAATTTCAATCTCGGAACATTATCGAAGAATTAGATGAAGCGCTGGAGAATGTGCGAAATACGTTTCACATCGTTGACAACGTGCTGATCGCGCGCAAGACACGAAATTGGAGCAATTTAATTATAGGCCGTCTGCACAACGATCACCAGTAACCTAAGTCCGGGGTCTGACGTTTAACTGTTTCCCGTTGGCCTTGCAGAAGTCGCTGAACTCCTGACTAATGAATGCCGGGCCGTTGTCCGATACAAGCTCCTTGGGCAGGCCCCCTTGAGTGAACACTATCCTCAGTCTGCGGATGAGCTCGCCAGAACCCAGCGAAGACACGGCCTCCACGTGCGGCCACTTTGAGTGCGCGTCCACCACGAGCAGGTAGTGCCGACCTCGGACCGGACCGGCGAAATCAACGTGAATACGGTCGCAGGGCTGGTCCGGCCAGACCCAGGGGTGCAGTGGAACCAGCCTAGGTTGCAGTTTCACGCTCTGGCATGACGGGCAGCTGCTTGCAGCACTCTCAATGTCGGCGTCCATTCCGGGCCACCAGACGAAAGTTCTGGCCACACTTTTCATTCTAGCCATGCCGAAATGTTCTGTGTGCAGTTCGCGTAGAACTCCTGGACGTAGTGCTTTGGGGATTAGGACGCGGGTCCCCCACAGCACGCAGCCGTCTTCCGCAGTCAGCTCCAGTCGCCGTTGAAAGTAGGGCTCGAGGTCAGATGATACCGACTGCGGCCAGCCGGTCATCACGAGTCGAAGGACCTCTCTCAGCTGCTTGTCGGCCTTGGTCGTCGCAGCCACGTCCGCAGCGGTTAGCGGAAACTCGCCCGTAAGCAGGCAGACTCGGTCGTCTTCGTCCGGGTTGTCGTCCTTGACTGCAAGCGGAAGCCGCGACAGGCCGTCTGCATTGCCGTGCTGAGTCGTTCTGCGGAAACGGATGCTGTAGCTGTAGCCCGACAGCAGGAGCGCCCATCGCTGAAGGCGGCCCGCCGCGGTCGGAGAGATCCCGACTTTTGGCCCGAAGATAGTAGTTAACGGTTGGTGGTCCGTGATGATCGTAAAACTCCGGCCGAACAGATATTGATGAAACCGCTTGATCGCGAAAACTATTGCCAGGGCCTCCTTCTCGATTTGCGAGTAATTCCGCTCCGCTGCCGATAGAGTTCTCGACGCGAAGATCACTGGCCTCTCGGATCCGTTCTCCATTTCATGGGATAGCACAGCGCCGATGCCTACGGATGAGGCGTCTGCCGCGACGATTACCGGCAGCTTCTCGTTGAAGTGCGTCAGTACGCTATTTGAGCTCAGCTCTCGTTTCAGCTGCTCCCACGCTTGAATCTCCGTCTCTGCCCATCGCCACTCGGTGTCCTTCCTTAGCAGGCGGTAAAGCGGCGCGGCGATAGTGGAGAAGTTCTTGACATGCCTGGCATAGTAGTTTGCCAGTCCTAGGAAGGATCGGAGTTCCGACACGGACGTTGGCTTAGGGCTGTTGACGATTGCCTCCACCTTCTTCGGAAGCTTCTTGATGCCGTCTTTGCTAAGCAGTGAGCCGAGGTACTCTACTTCGTCTTGCAGAAACTTGCATTTGGACCTTTTGAGTCGTAGGCCAGCCGATTTCAGCCGGTTCAGCACCTCTCGGAGCGTCGTGAGATGTTCATTCAGGGATGGTCCTGACACTAGGATGTCGTCAATGCGGCAGCAGACACCAGGCACGCCCTTCAGCAATGTCTCCATCAGCCTTTGACAGATTGCTGGAGCGGAGCTGACGCCAAATGGCAGTCGAAGGTACTCGAACAGGCCCTTGTGCGTATTGATAGTAGTCAGCTTGCGGCTGGCTTCGTCGAGCGGAAACTGCAAGTAGCACTGGGATAGGTCCAGCTTGGTGAACAGCTGACCGCGGCCCATCAGGTCGTACAGCTCCTCCGGCGTCGGCAGCGGGTATTGATCGATGTTGAGTTGCGGGTTGACTGTCAATTTGTAGTCCCCACACAGTCGCACGGACCCGTCCGACTTAAGGACCGGCACCACTGGGGTCGCCCACTCGCTGTAGGCCACCGGTCGGATGATCCCCTTGTTCAGCATGTCTTGCAGCTCGACTTCCAGCTTGTCGCGCACGGCGAACGGCACTGGCCGGGCTTTGCAGAAGCGCGGCTGAGCCTCCTCCTTGAGCTTCAACGAGACAGTCTGGTCCTTTAGTTGTCCGAGGCCTTCGTCAAAGACCTCCGCGAACTCCTCGGACAGCATCTTGTCGAGTTGCCCGCTGTCCAGTGCCGAAGCCGGGCTGATCTGATTAGCGAACAGACTCGACCAGTTGAGTCGCACTTTCTCCAGCCAGTTACGGCCCAGCAGAGGCCACGAGCCGGCCTGACCGGTGATCACCAGGGGCAGCTCGTAGACTTTTCCTTCGTACTTGACGCTGACCTCGGCGATTCCTTTCACTTGAATCGGCTCGCCCGTCCAGGTTCGAAGTCTCAACCGCGTCGGAGACAGCGCCGGGCGGCCCAGCTGCTTCCACACAGCCTCGGGCGCTAGGCTGACGCAGGCGCCGGTGTCCAGCTGCATGGTGAGAGGCTTGTCGTTGATCAGCAGGTCGACGCTGATCTTCTTGGCGGATGCCGTGACCTGTGACACCCATCCAGTGGCTGCTTCCTCGTCCTCAGTCTCTTCGGTGAGCACCGCATGGGTCGGGCCTCGATCAGCTCGTCCGGCCTTGTTCGAGCCGATCGCCTTCTTTGGTGATTGACAGACCTTTTGCAAGTGGCCCACCTTCCCGCAGTTGTGGCACTTCGCAGTCTTGAAGCGGCAAGCTGCAGCTAGATGGCCTTTGGAGCCGCACCGGTAACACGCCTTCGAATCAGGCGCTGCATGATGTACTGCACTGACTTCTGAGCTCGCTTTCCACTGCTCAGTCTCTGACTTTGCCATTTCCGCCGTGAGTGCTATGTTCAAGGCCGTCTCCAAGGTCAACTTCGATTCCATCAGGAGTCGCCGCTGCGTCCTTTGGTCTTGAAGGCCACAGACGAAGCAATCTCGCAGTGCCTCCTCTCGGAAGCCTCCGAACTCACAGGAATCTGCCAGGTTCCGCAGTGCCGCTAGATACTGGGAAACTGTCTCTCCGTCTTTCTGTGAACGCTTGTAGAACTTGTAGCGCTCAGCAATAACCGGCTTCTTCGGCTTGAAGTAGCTCTGCAGCGTCTCCGTCAGCTTGCTGTAAGGCCTCTCCGATGGCTTTTCGGGGCTGCTGAGATCTCTCAGCACGACGTAGCAGCGCTCGCCAATCAGTGTCAGGAACACCGCCTTCTTGTTGTCGTCCTCTATGCCGTTCGCCAGCATGTAGGAGTCAAGTCTCTCTTGGTAGGCGTCCCAGTCTTTGCCTTCTTCGTAAGGCTCTATATGCCCGACAAAAGCCATCCTCGTCGCCAATTGTAATAACGCGAAGTCAATTCTTTAGGTAGAGCATACACAACCAAGGGCCGACAGTCTAAAGCGTTTATTTATAAGGTCGCTCCGAACGTTGCATGCTATGTACATTATTGAACAGTGAATAAGTGAACAACATAGAATAATTTGTAGGATAGCAATGTGCCTAATGCACACATCACCCCACACCCCAAAGAGCGCCTTGCACCACGTGCCTTTCAGTCAGTCACTACACCTTTCATGCCGCCAATCTTACAATGAAGAGCATTCGCAACGCTTTTCTTGATCTGGAGGAAGAGTGAAGCACTACGATGCTATTGAGACTGACGACCTGTAGAAGCTCGGTAAATACTTCGATGGTCGAATCCGGTGCGTCTTTAAGAGGAAGTATATTTTAACATTATTTATTACTATGGGAACAGAGGCCGTGAATGGTTGCGTGGTTTAAGGTTTGATCGTATTTACGAGAAGCGGCTCGCCAATGAACTCTACGTGATTGAGCTTGTTCAGGGAGATTCAAAGAATCTAAATGGTTATACCAGCGTCGCCGTCATGGTTGACAACAAGCAAGCGTTGATGGTGTCAAAGGGAGATTCTGCCAAATGCCCAGTTGAGGCGTCCAGACTGTACAAACAAAAGGTCGCCGAAGTTGAAGGATGGAACGGAGTGGACTTCTTTCTTCGACCAAACGCTAACTTTCGTTTATCTGGTAAGTGGTACAGCAAGAGCGCAGTAGGAGTCAACACCCTTGGGCCTCTGATGAAGAAAATTTCTACGTCCGCCGGATTGTCCAAGCCATACACTGCGCATTGTGTGCGTGCACTGTTAACACGGAACTTCACGACGCGGTATTTAATGCCGAAACTATCGCCAAGTGACAGGCCACAAGCGAGGTGCATCCGTTAAGCGCTACACTCGACGAGGAAATAAACGAGAGCAAGCGATCTGTGCTATGAGCCATCAACTAACGGCTGCCGTGGAGGTGGCTACTACGGCCGACCGTCAAGTTGTAGTCACTGAGGCAAGTGACTAAGTTGACGTTATAAACAATCCTAGGTCGGGCACGGTGCGCTGTGCGAGTTAATCCGGAAAATCAGAAGATTTTGAAGATTCGAGCCAACGGCGACACCAACGTCATTGAATTTGTATTTTAATAGCATCTAATGGCAAGCGAAAAACTAGTAATGATATTAAATAATTTTCACTCGTTGTTTTTCTGCTGTCTAAATATAAAGTGCAATCCTGCACGTATGATGCATTAGACCTAAAGGATAATTTGCCATAGACAACATCAATTCTGCATGCTTGGACGCGCCAGACCAGCAATCCTGCACGCAGAATCAAATAAGAATGACCTAGCGGAGTTCATCCGTTTATTAGAAGATCCTACGATGAATGATCATTCGGTTCTGGATACACCCCTACCGGATATACCAGCTGACGCTTCTCTGACCGTTGGCGACCTGGATCGCATTGAAATCGATTCGCTTCCTAAAACTACGCGAGAACAAGATGTTCCAACATGGTAAAGCATTTGTGGATTTTTTTAAGTAGACAAACGGAACTGTCTCCTGTAGCAATGTCCGAGGCTATTCTACGCGAGTTTCTGCTCTACTATTACTTCTCGTTGAAGAAAGTTGATGGAGGAATTTACTCGCCTGCGTCCTTGGTGTGCATTCTACGCAAAAATGCGTATTCTACGTTTTTGCACGCTCAATTTATTAACGCACCGTTTGTGTTAAAATGCGTATTTAGTTCATCTATGCTTTTTGTTTTGTTCATCCAGCATTTGTTAGCGCATGTGTTAAAATGCGTAGCTTTCCGATGATTTTCTATTCCTAATGTTTTTTATGCATTGAACTTTTAGTACAATTCATATAAAATAAATTGTCTATGGCAAAATTTTAAATCATCGTTCAACTATCATTCTTTGACTGAAGCGTTGTTAGAATGGTGAACCATAGTAACAATGGTAGATTGTACAGTATGTTGCGGAGTTGAATAATGGCCACAAACACTCGTGCGCTACGTGCACTCATGTTTGGCCATTATTCAGCTCCGCAACATACTGTTGCTACGCGCACTCATGTTTTGGCCATTATTCAACTCCGCAACATACTATACAAGCGCATTGTAAAGAACTTTTACCCAGCACATCGGTCAATTTAACACACTTTTGCAGCCAAATTAACACACTTTTCCGGTCAATTTAACACACTTTTGCGGCCAAATTAACACACTTTTCCGGTCAATTTAACACACTTTTGAGCGGCCATTATTTCACATTTTTCATTTAATGTGATTGGAGGAGAGACGGGGTGGGTGAACTGATTGGGCAGAGAGTATGATGTACATTGATTACGCGTGCAGAGGGACAGTTAAAGAGACAAATAGGTAAGATGAAAAGGCGAGTCTATAACTTAGGCATAAATTTTAAACTGGTTTCAAATAACATCAGATCAAATATGCCTGCTCTAATAAATTGGAAAAATCTACCGGTGGAATCGCTGAATGGCATAAGAATGGACGAGCTCCAGTTGTTGTCAGAGATCAGTTTCAATGATCATCACGATGATCAATCGTTAATTGATTTCATCCACTGGCTCGAAGATGACATCGGCAAAGCTGAAGAACTGCCGGAACTTCCGCAATCGGTTGATTTGGATTCAGAGTTGACTACGATGATGGATGAGGCCGAAATCGACTCACTGCCGAAAAGTACCGCTGAGCAGATGCGACGCCATGGACAAGATTTTGTTGACTTTGTATTGAAACATACCATTGAGTTATTTTCGTCAATGGAACTGTGGAAGGTAAACGAGTATTTGCGCTACTATTACTTGGGTTTGAAGAAGAGGAATGGAGAAATATATTCTCCAGCTAGTCTTGTGTGCATCAGAGCTGGAATATTTCGCTTTTTTAGTCTGTTGCTGAAGCGTACCGTTAACATTGTTTCTGGAGAGGAGTTTGAAAGTGCAAATCGTATGTTGAGAGTTAAGGTTAGAGAATTTCATAAGGCTGGTGGCTCAACCAAGCAGTTTGAGGCTATTGAAGAAGGCGATCTTGTGAAGTTGAAGGCCCATTTTGATCGAAGTACTGCCGAGAAGCTGCAGGAGGAAGTTCTGTTCACCATTTTATGTTTTTGGAGAGCGCGGCCAAGAGCACATGAAAGCGTTGAAGGCTGTAAGCGTTTTGACTGATCATGTGGATTCCGATGGTAGAGCATACTTGGCTCTTCCTGTGCTTCCTACTAAGAACCAAAGTTCTGACCCAGCACGTTGCAAAGACGATACTGCGAAGCAGGCTAGGCTGTATGGTGAGCAGCGGGACCTAGTCAAGAAGTACATTTCACTGCTTCCCATGGATCGAAAAGAGGATTCTTTGTTTCTAAGGGCACTGCCGAACGATAAGGTGACGGGTAGTTTGCGCTACTCAACACAGCAGGTTCGTGGGATCAACTGGTTTAATTCTCTTATGCAGCGTCTGAGCAAGGAATGCAAACTTTCGCGCGAGTACACGAATCACTGCATTCGGGTGACGCGGATTGCCGATCTACGTGAGGCTGGTTATGACATGAGCCAAATAATGTGCATCACCGGACAAAAGAGCGAGAGAACCGTGCGTCGCTATCTGTCAAGGAAACGAGACCGAGCAGTTTTCGCAGCTTCAACTGCGATCAGCGATGGCCTGAAGCGCCCGATTGAGACGCCCAAGGAGTCAATTGCAGCAGAGACGGATTGCATGACGACGACCAGCAAATCGACTGTTGAGGGCAGTTCCGGCCAGGGCCCAGAACTGCAGATATCGACGTGCGAAAGCATCGATTGCCAAGAAGTTCATGTTTCAAGTGGTAAGTTGTAAATGAGCAATAACTAATCATTAAATCCAGGAAATCTGAAAGTCATCGAAATCATCGAATTCTTTTTTCAGTACGAAATACTCAAGCGCAAGTGGCTCGTCTTTTTGAAAACTGCCGGTTTGACAACTGCACCTTCAATTTTGGAACGAAGTGATTTACCATTAATAATAATGCCGTAGGACAATTAGAGCTACAAGTACTGTGTAAAAACTAATTATCTATCTTCCCAGCTCTCCTCTTCTCTCCTATCCTCTCCTCTCTTCTAATCCCCTCTCCTCTAATCTCCTCCTCTCCTCGTTTCATTTTACTATGTTTTCTTGCTATCTTGGTATTTTCGTTTGTTTGTTAGAATTTGAAATAGCCAATTATAGTAGGTAAAAAAAATAAACGCCGCCTTGCAAGTTGCGAGTGCGCAACACAATAACTGAAAGTCTCACTTCCTATTAGCATCATTGATCGATTTGTCTATGGTCAAAAGAGGGTTAGAAGATTTTGAAACGAAACGAAAAGAAAATGGGGGTGTGGGGGCGAAGCCCCCACTTTCTACCATAGAATGCGTTTGATTGTGAACTAGGAACAGTTCCAGATAATGACTGACTCTTGCAACCGTTAAATAGAGGGGGATAGTCTTGGAGGAAAGTAAACAAAAGTGGCTCCACAGACGTCAATACAACATGGCCAGATTCAGCTATATCAATTGGGCCAACCTCCCATGCGAGGATTTGGGCAATATTACGAAAGAAGAATTAGACTTCGTATCTGCAGCGTCTAGCGTCGATCGTCGCGACGAAGCGTTCAGTGCCTTCTTGCAATTTATTCAAGAACCGCCTACAGAGACAAGCAATTTGCCGTTGCTCGAAGAAGGAGACCCGTTGGACATCTCTGAGATGGACAGAGTGGAGATTGAAAGCTTGCCACTGGAAACCAGAAAGCAAATGTTCCAGTTTGGCAAACGCTTTCAAGAGTTTGTTGAATCTGAGAAGCTAACCGGCATCCAGGACGTTACGAATGAGACTCTAAATCAGTACCTACGGTACTTCTACTTCAAACTAAAAAAGCAAGATGGATCATTCTACTCGCCGGCATCGCTTGTCTGCTTCCGAGCCGGGATTCAACGATTTCTGCGCATGGTGTTGAAGAAGTCAGTTGACATAATCATTGGTGCGGAATTTCGCTCGAGCAATGAGATGCTGCGCGTAAAAGTGCGTGACTTCCACCGAACCGGCGGGATCGTCAAACAGTACCAACCTATTGAGATCGGTGACATGCAGAAGCTGGCTAAGTACTTTGGAGGGACAACGGCCGAGATTGAGCAAGACAAGTTCCTGTTCTATATATTGTACTGCTTTGGCGAGCGAGGCCAAGAGCATTTGAAATACCTTCAACGTCGGGACGCACTGGAGCTGCACAGAGACTCCGATGGAAAGGAGTACTATTGTCTCCCGGCTCTTCCTTCGAAGAACAAGTCTGCGGATCCAGTAAAAGCCAAGAATATCGGCGACAACAAGCAGGCCAGGATATACGACATAGAAAAGGTGAAGCGATATTTAGATCTCCTGCCAACTGAGACGAAGAATAAACACCTGTTTCCGCGGCCACTGGCTAGTTCAGCGAACGGCACGCCCGTTTTTTCAACGAAGCAGAATAGTGGCGAAAACTACCTTGCCCGATTCATGCGTCACCTGAGCGAAAAGGCTTGTCTATCGCAGATGTATACTAACCACTGTATTCGGTAAGTTTTATGATGCATATAAAAAGCGTAATGTTACGTCAAACATTTGTATTAGTGTATATAATGAAAAATTTGTATATAAACGCTTCCTGTTTCAGTGTCACCAGGATTTGCGATCTGGAGGCCGCAGGACACAGTCTTCCAGACATCATGTCCATCACGGGCCAAACAAATGAAAGGACGACACGCCGTTACCTTGCAAAGCGCCGGGATCGTTCACTGCAAGCGACCAGTTCCGCTGTGTCGTCGGCGTTGGCGTTGCATGATGGTGAAGAGACAAGTAACGAGGCCGCAAGTAGTGAGATGCTGGGTGAAGTTGCTGCAAGTGAATCGGGACTTGTTGCTGCGCCATCCACCACTGTGACGTCCAATGTGCAAATCACTGGCATAAATCAAGAGAATCTAGCTTCCAGGTTCAGTTTTTAGAACTGCACATTTAGCGACTGCAAGTTTGTGTAATGACTAATTCTGTCCAAAGAGACATCAATGTGACCCATGTGACATCTGACAGTTTTTTAAACAGTTTGTTTTAAACGTTTTCAATAAAACGGCAATTATTAGTTTCTTTCTGTGGTTTCTCTTTTTCTTATTAATATGATTCGCGTTCCAGTTAATGACCGGTCATTAACCGGAGGTCACTAACGTGAAGAGACATTTCGAACAATGATTAATTAGTGGCGAAGCCAATTAGCACAGCCAATCAGCGAGAACGGGGGTCTCCCGAAGCTAAAGTGTCCCCCCAAAACCTAAGGCAGACGAGCAATCCATGTTTTTTTTCATCCATACCCCACACCCCTCCTTAAACTGCGGCTAGAATACTATACCCATAGACTAAAGCGCATAGCAATGTTACTTCAGCACTAAATTTAGTGCGGAAGAATATACTATTACTAATAAATTCTACGAATTATTATCCTCTAGACAAATACCATCATGAGAGAATAGAAATAGTTAACATAAAAGAAATAATTACAAAGTTCTCGCTGTTCCTGCCTTGGGATTTGAATATTTCATGCCTGTTCTGGGTTCTGTCGATTGATATAACGGCATTGATGGACTTCGACAAGCGCAAGATTAGTTTCGGTTTTAGTCTTTCAACCTTGCTTTCAATTTTTATTATATTACAGGTAGCTAAAGGAAAGCTTGAGCTGTGGACTGTCTTTGTCCCTACCCAACGCCAAATTTTTCTGATGAATGAAACAGAGTTTTTTTGACAGATAAATGAACTCGCTTCTAAAAATAGATTTAAACATCGTGGCCAAACTACATTGGAAATTGTATTCAATTAAAAAAATAGTACTAGCATTGCCTGACAAGTATACCGTTTTCAGTATACTTTCTAATTGATATGACATTTTTAGAGTGATGAATACTTCTAGCACCATTGTCATATGGTCTAGCCAACAAGAGAGACGAAATAATGATGATTTAATATAGACAAAACAAAATTTGCGTGCGGTAATGCGATTGTCACCCTAGTTGAAATAAGCGTGCGTGACAATCGCATTGCTGCACGCTAATTTCGTTTTGTCTATATTAAATCATCATTATTTCGTCTCTCTTGTTGGCTAGACCATATGACAATGTGATAGAAGCATGGCTTGCAAGTGCACTATCTCTCCATTGCTCGCATGGGCATGGCATAATTGACATGGCATAATATTGATTCATTGCCTCGCGAAACAATATGCAATTTTTTTAACCCGAAGTTCACTTGCTAATTCAAACAAAAACTTACCCAGTTATATTCCATCGAAAACACTTCCAGATTTCATCGGAAATAGAGCAGATTGCAGAAATCAATGCTCGTGCGAGCAACTAAAACCAGCTTTGAATCACTCGGTCAGTCTAGCCAGTAAATGCCAGCCATAGACGATAAAAACTCTCTCTCCGTCAACGGAATAATGAGACTTGGATGAGACTTGGTCTATGCCTCTATGGACTTGGATGTACGCTCGTCCACATTAACGCAGCCCCCACCCTTCCCCACTCCCCAAAGCACGGGCACACTTAGGGGATTGAACCGAAAAGCCAATCGATATCGTGGGGTGGCAAACTTGACCCTACCCCACTCCTCTAGACTTCACTCTGCAGCCAACCAATTCCTTTTAAGCATGAAAGCACAAACGCCAAGCTCTAACACGCAACCCCACCCAAGCCTTCCGTATCACTAGAGCCAGGGCTTGTTTACAATGCCCATCAAATGAGTTAATTTCAATGTACACTTCACGGTCCGAGAATCCAATCTACAAGTGTGTGCTTTGACTTCATTTGATTGCAGATTTGCTGTGTGATATTATTAAGCCAATGTTCGCGAAATTACTTCAATCTACAAAGAAAATTGCTTACAATTTTGTTACTTTCTAAACTATTACTTTCTTTGTTGCTTTCTAAAAACCTGACAAGGCATAGAAATATTTATTTAAATGGCAATAAAATGAGAAGTGTGGTTAAATATTAATTACCTGCAATGCAACAAATAATGCTACAAAAATCAGACAATGCCCAGTAAGGAAAGGAAAAAATCAAAATTTTATTTACCATTCGGTAAAAACTATCGTTTGTAGGATCTCTGCTTAGGAAAACAAAAGCACTACAAACTGCAAACACAATTTATAGCGTGTAATTGTTTATATTACATCAGACTTGCTATCGATAACAATGCAGAGAAATTAATAATTAAAGTAACAAAGACTACAGAGTAGAACATAATAATTATAATGTAGATTGTGCGCTTAAAGTCAATCCAGTGTGCTCACAGCATTGATCAAAACGTTTTATAGATAACTAAAAATTAAAAATTTGAAAATAATAAATGAATATTAAAAAATGGAATGTCTACAAACTGACAGGACACAATTTTGACAACCAGTGTGACCTCTTGGCTACATCACAAGACGCCAAAGGACTATAAATATAATATAGTATTGAGTATAAGAACTTTACCTTAGCAGGGCAATTGCCATTGCTGTATGGTGCTTTCAATCGCGAATAATTGGACTGTTAGTTTGAAAAAACGCTTAACAATTTCCGCTAAACTGGTGCCGTTAAACTTGATAGCGAAGGACAGGACAAAGACTAATTGAATATACGAGTAAACAGTAAGAAAAATCTTGGGAGTAAATATGCTTCAAGAATAGCAATCTAACAAAGACCTGGAATTAGGAAATCAGTAAACGATGAATAAATACAATACAAAGACTGCATTCCCGCTGGCAAGCACTAAACTATTCTTTGATTCAAAAGTTGCGCTCTTTGTACTCAATCGCCACTGTCTTAATAAACTTGAAAATTCCCAACTATTTTGAGTAGTGGAATGTCTTGAAAAAATGAGATTTAGTTGAACAAATACAGATAAAAATAAACATTGTGTAAAGCAGACAAGGATATCCATTGTTTATAGAAAGAAAGCAAATGGCCGACAAATAATAACTTAGTATGGAGCTCAGTAAACCGTTAATAATTTTGTTGCCGTCAATCAGCATCAAGGATGCGGCGATGCAGGAAGCTCTCTCTATTAGAACTCTTCGGTGAACTCTACTGCACCGCTTGCATCAGCTGCCGCCGCCGCAGCCGCCGCCACCGCTGTCGTTGACCTCAGCCGGCCAGCTTTGGCGTCGCTGATGGCGCCCCAGAAGTCGAACACGAGGCCGTCGGGGAAGGCGAATTCGCCGAGGTCGCGATCAACGGCCAGAGCGAAGTCGTGCGGATTGTCGATCTCGCTGCCGAGTTCCCAGATGTTCTGCGCTAATTCGGCGTCGGAGATGCCTAGGAGACCTTCGATGAGCCGGTTGATGGCTTGGATCGCCGCGTCAACAGCCTGATCTGGCGCGTCCTCCTCGACTGCCGCGCCCTACGGATTCAATAAGAGTCAGCGTTCAGTCTTTGTAGCAATTCCAAGCAATGCTAGAAAGATAAGTATTTTTCTTTTTAAGACCAGAGATTGTAGCCCAAAAACCATTTCACACTTAGCTTTTAGTCACTTAAAAGACAAAAACAATGGAGCGTACAGTACAAAGAGTTAATTTCAGCTGGCTAAACTGAACTAATTGCCGGATTAAGTGCCTTGCTCAAAGCCAAAAATTGTCTCCTCTAGTTGGGGCTCGAACCTGCGACCTTCTGGTCATAATGGCAACTAAATCAGAATATTTTATTAACAGGCCATAGGCCTTACCTTAGCTTTCAGACGGATTGTCTTCTTGCCGCTCCCAAGACCGCCGGCGCCAGCTGGATGGCCGCGCGAGCCGCCTCTTGGCTGCAAATTGGCGTAGGGCGACTTCTCCGGACTGATGAGGCGCAGGACAAAGGTGGCGCCGCGGGGAATCTCTTTTAGTCGCTTAGCAACGTCGAAATGACGCTTGCCTGGAGTTTTTTTAGGCGCGAAAGTTTTATTTGGATGATTTTTGTACTTTTATTTACGATTATTAAAGCTCAAGGTTGACATCTTCAACATCAATGAGGCTTTTTATTTGGATTTATTTGCTATTTAGCAAGGATATATAATGTTCCTATAATCCTATTTATTAAGTGGATTAAACCACATTGAGTATAAACCCATCTGCAAGTTGAAAGCACCCTAAGCAATTAAACAATTTAATCAGCATTTTAACAACTCTCCTCAGCAAGTTAACAAACCCCCTCAGTTAGTAGAACTATAAATATAGTACTTGTTGCTCAGCATAGAATCGGTAAATTGATAAGAGTTTGTATCCCAGCGGCTAGAAATACTCAAGAAAAACTAATCGGGTAGATTAAACTTTACAGCACAAAAATTTGAGGGATTTTCTTTGTCAAAATACTCAATAACAATGACAATTGTACTACAAAGACTTATTTAGCAATGCAAAGACAAAGTAAAATTTATTGGACTAACCAACAAAACTATCGCCATCGATTTTCTCAATGTGATCGCCCGGTAAAATGTGCTCAATTTTGTCAACAATCGAGTCCGGTTTGATTCGCTTAATAAAAGCAAAACCGGCGCCATTGTCCGTGATGGTGAGGCCGAGGGCGTCCTCGGACTTTATGACCTCAACTTCTTTTTTCTGGCCTTTGACGTGGGCAAATAAAAAGTCGTCTAAGCCAATTTGACCGCCGAGCAGCCTGTCCATGTCGATTTTGTGTGTGTTCAGCGTGCAGAATATTATCTGCCAGCAGTTAATTAGTTGCAGGTTGTAAAAAGTTTTTTATCTTTTTCAAGTAAAAAGTATAAAGGATTGTAATAAAAATAAACATGAAATTTTACTTGAAACATTTTAAATAAAAAGGGGCCAAATGAAACCATGAATGACATAGGAGGACCTTCTTGTAAAATTATACTAAAATTTTCTAAAACAAGTGCCTAAATTACACAAAATGCATGTGCTACATTTTCCTAAAATATGACTGCTTTTTAGCTTTTAAGAAAATCCAATAAATATGGGCAAGAATTAGCAAAAAGTATGCCTTGCATATATGTGAAAGATGCAGCTAAAAACAGCTTATATAATCTTATTGGCCAAGAAATCATCACAAATAGAAATACTATACAATTGCCCTATATATTTCCTCCAAAAGAGATCAATACAAAGCATATTGCAAGTCTATAACTAGCCAACAGAAAAATATATAATAATTAATTGTTGAATAAGAATTAGTAGAAAAGTAGCCAACTTTTTTTAAAAAGAAAACAGTTTGAAACCAATATAATAAAAAGTTGAAAGACATTAGAAAAAGAGATTTTCTACTAGAAATATATAACAAATTAATTACACAAAGAATTAACAAAAAATGAATTTTATTTGGCCATAACTTGCTTATTTTCAGGTTGTCCTATGCTATATTTTACTCCATTTCTTGTTTATCTGAAAAGTTATTTAAGTATTTTATAGCTAAAAATTTCTAATAAAATAATTGATCAAGGTTTTATAGCAAACTGTTTCATATTTAAAATGAAATTCTATTTCAGTATTTGTAATAGTTTTTTAGTATCATTAATACATAAACTACAATTTACTTTAATTGGACTCAGATGATTTTTTGTATTGAAAATACCTAAAGAAGATTTTCAATTTGAATAAAAATGTCATTTTTGTATTTTTTGAGTTATTCCCAGCACCAAGCAAATTATTATAGCACTTTATACTTATAATTATTAGAAAATTAGAATTAGAAAATTATTTCTTATATCTAGAAAATTATATCTAACATCTTGAGTAAAAATTGCAATATTAAAGTATATGTAATTATTTTATAATCTTTAAAAATTTATTAATTGAAAGTAAAAAGGCATAAAATAAGACAAAACAGAACATCTAAAACATAATTTTTACAATTATAAAATACAAGTATACAACTATGCCCCATTGGAAAAATAACAATCAAACACTGCTTTTTGCATGGACTTCTTTTATCTCAAGCATAAATAAAGCCTAAATAAGGCTTATTGCAACTGAAACACCAAAAAGCAAAGTATTTTGTAGGTTTAAGATCTTTTTTATATTTTAATTATAGAAGCCATAGAAAATAGTTACCTCTGATGGTTCAATATTATAGCATTCTGCGATCTTGGCGTACAACTCTTTTACATTTGTGAATCCACTTATGATTCCGGTCGGACTACCATGAGCCAGTTGACAGTGAAAATTATACAGAGGTCTTTGTGATTCTGGACTCTCATCACTTCCTGCTACTCCTTGTCCTTGTCTTTGACTAGAATTTGATTGGTTTGATGTCTGAGAATGCGTAGGGCTTTCTTTTTGTCCTTCCTTCTTTTTCTTGCCGAAAAGAGGCATTTTCAATAAGTAAAAAGTCTGGGAAAGAAGGAAAACGTGTTTATATTACTTTACAAATATATATAGGATATAAAACATTAAAGTCATCAAAAGTTAAAATTATGTTTTTCGGCGTGCAGAAAGGCGTGGTCTTTACAATTATAGATAATTTTTTAACTGCTAATTTTAAATAATATATATTTTCACTAATAATTGTAAATTTGTAAAACTACGAGCAAGTGTTTAGCACTATATTAAATATTTGTTATAATTCGCATTAGGTTTATGGTCCTAATTACCGTAAAACTCAGAGATGTAAAAAATGAAAAATACAAAGCTCTCGCTCTAGTCTATACCTAAAAGCTAATTAGGTAATTTAATTTATTAACTAGACACTATAAAAGATAAACGTTTTTATCGCATTAATTAGATAGACTGACAGTACCAGCTGTACGTCTTGCTGTATGTTGTTGCTTGCTTGTTGTTCGCAATACAAAATAGCTTCGCATGCATGCGCTTTTTGACCGGAAGGTAACGAGGCAAGCGTGAAACTATCGTAAAAATATAGCAAATACATTAGTTCACGGTAATCGGAATGTAACTGGCGGTAAGGTTCCAGGCACGATCAAGGTTGCTGCAGACGGTTTGTCGCTGCTGATGGTGGCTTAAGGCGATAGTTTCTTCTGCAGAGGGTTGTTGCTGATGCTGCTGACTCTATAACGAGTAAAGTGCTGATATCTTTATCAGGGCAAGGGATCCTCTGATTTGGAATGAGGGATTAAGCGAAACCCGGCCTTCTAGTGATTTGAAGGGCCGGGCTCACTTGAGCTCCTTTCTCACAACTAATCTGGCGTGTCTCTGTGGTTAGATTGCAAATGTTTTCGTGGTATTATTTTTAATGAGTTTAGCAAGGGGTATTAGGAAAAAGCAACTAATGGTCCAATTGCTATACGCTCGTATGTCACTAACTTGTTTTTATTAGCAGGTACATCTATGATAGCCGTGTCTGCCAGGACGATTTCTGTCGCTAAGGTATGCAAAGGCGGAACAGAAATAAGGGGCGTAGCCAGAAGGAGCAAGGGAGGCTGCGCCATGTTGGAGCCTTTGGCGCCCCTTAGCCTGCAGTCTTGGTCATCCCCCAAGGCAGGAACCTTAATTGAGTCCACTGGTAGCAAGAATGGGGGGTGAGTGGCTCAGCGGTCTTGCGCATCTGTCTTGTGTGCCACTGGTCCAGGTTCGACTGGTCCAGGTTTTAGATTTTTTAGCTAGTAAGCAGTCTTCGCCAAAGAAATGATCCCACCTCATTACCTCAATCAAAATTCCAGGCTACGCCCCATTAAGCAGTAAAATAAAAATGCTATTCAGCAAAAAAATCAACAAAACAAACAGCTAACCATTCTAACATCAAGGTATTGCTGCAATTTTTACAACAATTCTGGTCGTTAAAAGCTGAATAAGTAATATTATGAAACTTCAAAGCATTCAACGCGCTTGAAATTAGCTTACACGAGTCATTTAATTCTTTAGTAGCTAGTTCAAATGTTATTATGTTTCATAATGATCACACGGGACACTTGTACACCTTGAAGCAGTGATTGCCGGTGTCAACAACGACAATCTGATTTGACTTGGTTGAATAGGCCAGTCCTTGAGGTCCGTAGAGCTGATCGCCAGCCGTATTAACAGTAGCTAAGAAACTGCCATCACTGTTGAACACCTATAAAATGGAGATCAAATGTGTCTCATCATTCAAGACTGATACCTTGTTGAAGAACGTTCTTCGCTCACCTGCAGAGAGGAGTTACCCCAGTCAGCCACCAGAATGTTGTCTCTCAGATCCACGGCCACCCCAGTGGGAGCATTGAATCTGCCAGCCTCGCTCCCAGCCGAGTCAACGTAGAACTGGAAGCAGCCTTGACTGTCAAAAACTTTGACGCAATGGTTGTGAAAATCCGACACAATCATCTGGTCCTTGGAGTTGACAGCGACGTAGTGCGGCCCAGCAAATTGATTGTCGCCAGAGCCTCGGGTGCCGAACTTTTGCACGAGCTTTCCGGTGTGTTTGAACAGCAGCACGCAGCACGCTTTGTTATCAACGACGGCGATGCGACCGTCTGACAAGACCGCAATGCCTTCGGGGCCTAAGAGCCTGTTGCCGCCGAACTTCGACAAATATTTGCCGTCCGGACTGAACACGTGAATGCAGCGACTGTCGTAGTCGCTGACTAGGTAGCTGCCAGTGGCCGTCTCAGCCACTCCGATTGGGCGCTGCACCTGGCCTGGATCCCGTCCCCGAAGGCCGAAACGGGCCAGAAACTCGCCAGCCGGACCGAACACTTGCACGTTGGCGTTGTTCGAGTCGGCTACAACGATTCGACCTTCGCGAGTGACGCACAGGCCTTGAGGATTGTTGAATTCACCGTGACCGCGACCGCGACTGCCAACCTTTTGCACCATGTCGTCCTCAACCTGGCGAATCACAAAAATCAAATAGACAGTATCAGTTGGCAGTATTTTCACCTCGCCTACTTAGAAATAATAACGGATGACATTTGTATTGCAATGATTGATAGCCGACGAAATTTCACCTGCAGACTTTGTCGCGATGTTCGATTGTGCGACAGCCTTCGGTTGGCGCCTCCCAGTTTCGATGATGAAGAGCCCGCGCCGCCAAATCCAGATGCGGAGCCTCCACCACCGGAGCTCGAGCCGCCACTGCTGGCACCGACTGAAGGCGGCATCAGGCGCCCCGAAGCGGCCCGATCGCCCGGTCGAAGTGAGCTACGACGACGCCCAGCAGTGCCGCCAGAGTTGTTGTAGTGCCCGACGCCGCCACCACCGACAGCGGGCCCGCTATCCTGCCGATTGATGGCCCGAATAGTGAACGGCGAACCTCGAATGTGCTCACCGAGCATCTTCACACTCAGTTCAAAAGTGCCCTCCTCTTCGATCTGAAATCGCACCTTGACAGTGTTGCTTTCCTGCATAACGGCGACGAAGTGCGATTTTTCAAACGGCGAAGCGAGGCTGGCCACGCAGTTCAGCGAGCCGAGAACGCTTGGATCGACCCGACGATTGCGCGAATCGCGAGGCACCACCGTGACGTGGTGCTCCTCACGGATCGAACAAGTGCGAAGCTCTTGCTCGTGCTCCAGAGTTGAGTTGGCAGCTTGAACGCTGCCCATGGCGACTAAACCAGCTCGGTGGATGTGACTGAACACCTAGTATTTTGAGTAATGGTCCTCCTATGAATGGCTGTAGCGCATCGAATTCATCCAAGCACAGTTCGAAGATAATTCTACCATTGATTTGCATAAATGCTTTTGCAATCCTCACCTTGTCGAGGTCTATGGGATAGTAAGACATCGCATCGTCCTCGCTAGGATGTGTTTTCGGCTTGTTCTTGGCCAGTTTCGCGTAGCCACGCAACTCGGCGCGCCCTGTCTGCTGATCCAATCGACCGTGCATCGCGTCCAATCGCTTCAGCGCCGCCATCATTTCCTCCTCGAAGCCGGCAATTTGAGCGGCCTCCTTGTGCGCCGCGTCCGTCCGCTGTGCGATCAGCTCCTCCAGCGTCTCGCCTAAACGGGTTTTGCGCGTGCGCAGCACCCGTTCAATCATCTGGAAGCTGCGCTCAATCTGGTCCAGCACTTCGCGACGCTGAACTTCGGCCGCGGCTCGAATCCGATCCAGCGCCTCGCGCCGGCTGCGCAGCGCCGCTAGCGAGTCGGCTATGGCGGCTCGGGTTTCCGCTATCGCGGCAGCGTCGGCATTAACGACGCTTTCGTTCCCGGCGTTCGAAATCGATTCTTCAGCGCAAGAGCCAGCCAGACTGCTTGTATCCTCGAAGCTCGGCTGACTAATCAGCCCGTCGTCTTCGTGGTCCATCAGCGACTTGAAAGGTTTGTTTGTGAGGCATATCACGATGTTAATTTTCAGTGCTTTAGCAAATGTGCCAGCAAATGTAAGGCCTACTGAAGTCTTGGGGCATAAGGCAAATACGAGTACTATTAGAGAATGGTCTTACCGATCAGTCAGATACCAAGCTGCATGCATATACAGTACAATAAATTGTTAATTTTCTGACCTTGACAGTCTTATTTCAATATTGATGTTAATTAATGTTTGGCGAATTCGGCTTCATTGCAGCTTGCTTTCAATCTTGTGTGGCGTAAACAGGAAACCGTTATTCGTATCCAGAATCTTGTCCCTAACAAAATTTTAGTAAAAGTCTGTCAAGAAAGCATGTCAAGTGCAAACTACTTACATGAAAAAAAACTATGACCGTCAAGTAGAAGGCTCAACTCAAACAGCGTGACAGACCCTGAGTGATAGCTACTGCCGACAATCAGTGAATTTCTCTGTTAGATTCAGTTTTTGTCCAATTTCTACAGCAACACGTCATAGCCATTCCAAAAGTCTCAAAGCCATTGGCTGCCCCGGGCCGAGAGTCAGTGATTCACACAGTCTGAAACTTTTATTCTTTCGGGTTGAAGTTTGCTTATTTGCCTATAAGAAGTGAGAGCGAAGATTGAAAGTTTTGCTAAGAGCGTAAAGCAGTAAATTTCATATTACTTATAGGCTCCAGATGGCCGACTGCTTCGGGTCGGTGGTGCCAAGTTTGCTTGAAATAAATTCTCTTTGTGAACATGGGTAATACATGTACTAGCTCGTATGTGCTGTGGCGTTGCTTCAATGTGTTTTCTTATTTCTCTCTAGTCGTATCCTAGCAATGTAACACTGCAGTTATACTTACAGCAGATGGCACGCATCACTGCACACAGACATGGATCGGTTTATAAAGGCTATAGCAACCGCTTTTTTCCCTGACTGTTAACTATTATTAAATATTATTGTTTGAACTTTGAGCTAGAGTTCATACTCTACTTTGTTGATAGAAACCATGCACATTCCAAGTTCATCAGAAAGTGATTTCAGCTGTATGCGGGCGAGTAGCCTTGTGTGCCACTGGTCCAGGTTCGACCCCGCCTTGTAGGTTGGCTATTTTCCCTAGCGCCGTTTCGTGTGCAGGGTAAAATAAATTTGAGGCCTTGTGCACGAATTGGTTGGGCTATGGGCCAGTTGTGCAATTTACGCCCATAGGCCAGCCCCCCAAGGCATAGAGAGTGTACATGCCTGGAACCGCCGCTTGTACACTCTATGTGAGTGCATGCTTAGGTGCCGGCCTGTGTGTGTCTATGCCTGCATACCGTATTTAGTATGACTGAACGCGCTTCAGGAGTCAGCGCAATGGACAGTCATGCCCCGTCGCTGGTTGCGGGACGATGTCGCTTAAAAGTGCCTGCAGTCTTCCTGCAAATTAAGTTTTTTTAGATATTAGCTGTAGCTCGTATGTATTGGCCTCAGGCCGGTCTGTTTATAAGTATAGAGCAATTTACTTGTTAAAGTTTTTTTATTAAAATTTGAGCTCCCAAGACTGTTTTTTTATGATTGACGGCCTGTGTTAGAGGCTGTAAAGAGAGCTGGCTTAGAGATGTATTATAGCCCCAGCATTATAATGAAGCAGCCTGAATTGGATAAGAATTCTCGACTGTTTCTTTTTAATCATTTTACTGGGCATCAGTTGCGAATTCAGAATTGAATTAAGGGTTTTTCTAGAAATATTCTGATTAAATTCACTTTCTGAATTCCTAAAAGGCTTGATTTTCGATTTATATACTTGATTGATGAATTTATAGAGCTTCACGGGTTATTTGGTTGCTGCCTGAGCTACGGATGAGCTGCTGAAGAGGATTAATATCGGCAGAGAGATCTTTCCGGGGAGATTCAATTCGATTCGATTTAGACGCTCCACAAGACCTCAGATCTCAGCGCATACTCGTAGGTTGCTCACATGTGCAGCTGATTCAGCAACTTAGCCTACTCCTTAAATATGAAGGTCCAGCTTGAAAAAATGGAAAAACCGTCTGGATATGCATGTAATACACGTACATGTACGCAAAATTACTAATAGTTTAACTGCATGTTAATGCTGCATGAGATGGCGATACTGTTTGAAAAATATCAATTTGAGTACTTATCACTGTAAATGCACCCTTCTTGCCATATTTTGCCAAACTGCCATTCATTTTTTCGCTCTGCATACTTAAGCTTTCTTTCTTAAGTATGGTTGTGATGTGACTCGACCTTCGGTTGCCTTGCCGTCTCGCTTGACCCGCCCCGAGATGATGATCTATTAGCATGGATGTGACTGAGTGGCTGAAGTCCCAAAGTACACTCTCTGGTCCAAGTAATTTTCTATGGTAATCCCGGGGTGCGAACCCAGGACCTGCCACCAGCCACCTGCGAAAAATAGGCTCCTAAAACTACCCCGTTACGAGATGGGGCTCCTGGACGATAATTAGTCAGCTAGTTTAGGGCGTCAGATAAAGCACAATAGCCGATAATAAGGGACTCTGCACAGGGCATAACGATGGGCTGGCGAGCTCTAACAAGGACTTTCGCAGGGGTGCAGGGGGCCTCTTTGGAGAGGTGATTTGCGGCGGAGCTAAGATCAAGGACCCTGGATTCACATTAAAGTACATTGACTGGCTTCCAATCTCCATGGAGCTCCCTACAGCGGCGCACTAGCGATTTAAGCCTGCATCTGCATGGCTTTAAAAAGTAAAAGAAAACAAGAAGAAAAATGAATCAACCTGAGATTTACACTCTGAGCTTTACAGAGGCTCTAGACTGGCTTCCACTGGATTGGCAAACGATTATATTAAGAACCCTAGACAAGGAACTACGCGCGCTAGGCAGCCCAATAAGCAACAGAAAACAAACTTGGGGTCACTCACCAGCAGCTCGAAGCTCGGCTGCGGTCAGGTCAGGGTCACGCGCGTGCTATCGATCAGGCCGGTGTCGTTGCCACGTCGGTAGGAGATACCTCGACGACCGAAGGGACAGGGATGCTCATTGCTCGACTACTGGGGTGTGGGATCCCTCAACCCAGCAGAGGGGACGTCGGAATGTGACTTCGCGGACGGTGAAGGGGGCTGACCGGGAGATACCTCAACCGGACAGGAGCCAGTTGGGAAACAAGGGTTTAGACTGAACCTGCCTCGACAGGGAAACCAAAGGGTGTCACGAGATCCTGAAAGGTTGACTTTTTTGAGGGAAAAATCACTTGCCCAAATAGCCTGCGGTTCACGTACCACGCGCGTGAACCATGATCCTGACGTCACCTGACCCGTCATCTGACCGACAGCTCTGCTCCGATTGGCTAAAAAGCGTGCGATTGGGTGCGATTTCGTAACTGGCTTATTAATTATGAATATTGCTAATATTGGTCGCACAGAAATAAGATTTACATGTACATGGTTGGATAGAGTACCAAAGAATATTAGTGGTCCCTATAGTACGGGAGGAACAATCCCCAAGTAACGTTCATAGCAATCCAAGTAAGCTCCACTTGAGTGAACCCGAACTATAGAGGAGGTGGTGTGGGCGTCAAGGTCACCTGTGGTTGCGCAGCCCAGGGGTAGAACGATGAGTCACCCGATGAGTCATCCTCGTTACAGAAAAGTAGGCTTTAGCATGCCTAGCAGGAAGTAAATATGCGGGGGCACACCGACAGTATTTCAAGTTGCGTAAAATTAACATTAATTACAGTTGTAGTGAAAATAACATTATATAGCATTTATTTCATTCAAGGAGGCACATATAAAATATTAATGTTTTCATGTAAACAACATTTTTTTTGTAAAAAACAGCACTTACCAAAGCAGCGTGAAAAGGGAATATAATGCTAATCTTATATTGCTGCACACCGTTAAGAAAGTTCATCGATTTTTTCATCAAGATAAACGAAATTACTTTTTTTAATTAATAGCAGTGGTTATTTAACCAAAAGCACTTTAAAACATATTATTTCAACTTTTCATGATACTAATTATGACTTCAAAGCTGTTTTTCAAAATATTTATACTATTTTTCTGCTGAATTTTTAACTTCGCTACCATGGTTGCCATTTGATTAATACGATGCATTTTATGTAACATATTGGATATATTTATAACTTATTAAATGCTTCGACATAATTATTTTTAATTGTGCTTCGTAGAGCTGCTCTTTTTTTACTATATTGATTTTACTTCCACCATTTTTCTAGCTATTCTTGTAACTCGGCAAAATTAAAAAAAGAAAGGTATTGAAATCAAGCTAATGACTATTGTATACAGACTTTAAATATATCTTTGCCTTATTGCCTTTTTTGATCAGGTTAAATCCATTGGTACTATCATGGGGATTGCAGATAATTTGTCTTCTAAGGAGATTTTCATGGATTTCCATTACTAGCATGCTCTTTGAATTAAATGGTAGGCCTAAGTTTAAAAAAATTAAACATAATTTAAAAAAATTTTGAGTGCTTAGCATGAAGTTAAGCCTTTATTTTTTATCTTTTTAATAGTATTTTGTGTATCTACAAAGTTAGAGAAAATACTATATTTTAAATGAAATATACAAAAATTTTATTATATATACAAATTTGCAAAAAAAAGTTACACAACTTTTATCATATAAAATTTTTCAGCTACTTAATGATATTTAACATGCAATTAACAATAAAGCACAACACTCAACAACAATTGGAGCTTTGGTCAGTTGATGCGCAGCCTAGCTGGAATATATTTTTTCTAAAGCAGCTGGCCTGTCAGCACTTTGGCTTAGCAGTGGCAGATGTTGATATTGTTTTGCTCACTGAAGTAACAAACTTGTCAGAGTAAGTGACTTACTTGACTGGGATACTTGAATTTATTTATTTTCATTGCTTCTAAGACAAAGGCTTTAAAGTTTTATAATAATAAATTAATTCCTATATAATATATGAAAATAACTAAATGCACATTGTTCTTGTTAACAGTACATCAGGTGTCAAACTTGATGACTTTGCAACTCTCGTCGACAGTCACATTGCTGAACATTCAATACTGGAGCTGCGTTTTCGTCGCAATCAAGACGATGTAGGTGTGGCATCTCGAAGACTTTTGCCGACGCTGTGGCTGTTCTGCTACGACTGCGAGTCAGCGAGGCCGGCTGTTGTCGGCGCTGTCTGCTCCCATTGCGGCCTGGAAGCCAGTCTATCCGATGTCCTCATCGAAGACAACGAGCCAGATGGTTGGGCAGACTTGCTTGACGGCCGCGCAGTTAGCGGCGATTGTCGTCACTGTGGACGTGCTCGGTCCGTCCGTCTTGAAGCTGCCTGCTCGGCTGAGGGGCTGCACCCGACTAGGCGGTGCGTGCCGATCAGAGAGTTGAAGACCTGCTTGGACGATGGTAAGGTTGAATGACACAATGCACTTTTCTGCCTATTAAATTTAACAGCTTGCTTCATTATAGTGACGCTTCACCACCCCACCTCCCTAAATTTTCTTGGCCAATCAGCGCGCTTTAATGCTTAACCCACCTCATTCTTCTCTCCCCCTAGGCCATTTAGTCTGTTGCGTGTGCCCCAAACCGCAACCCATTGGCCAGCCATTGCTAAACTTCCCATGCAAGCACGCAGTCTGCCTGGGCTGTTTCAAGCTGGATGCGGCAGCCAGACTGTCTGACAATCGATTGCCGTATCTGGCTAGCCGCGGCCTCACCATGGACTGTCCGGGGCACAACTGTCAGCATACCAATCGATATTTAAGCGACGCGCACGTGTTTCGTTTACTCGGCGCCGAAGCCTATGAGCAATTTAAACTTATTGGTGCGCAGCGCGCTCTGCTGACAGCCGAGTCTGGTCACGTGATTTGTCCGCTCTGCTCTGCTCAGTACGAGTTGCCCGCGTCCACGTCTGCTGTTGAGGTATTTGACTGGGGGAAGGGGGCAGCCAACCCTTATCTGTGTGTTTCAGTCAGACTGGGAAAGGGGGCAGCCAACCCTTATCTGTGTGTTTCAGTCAGACTGGGGTAGGGGGCAGCCAACCCTTATCTGTGTGTTTCAGTCAGACTGGGGTAGGGGACAGCCAACCCTTATCTGTGTGTTTCAGTCAGACTGGGGTAGGGGGCAGCCAACCCTTATCTGTGTGTTTCAGTCAGACTGGGGTAGGGGACAGCCAACCCTTATCTGTGTGTTTCAGTCAGACTGGGGTAGGGGACAGCCAACCCTTATCTGTGTGTTTCAGTCAGACTGGGGTAGGGGACAGCCAACCCTTATCTGTGTGTTTCAGTCAGACTGGGGTAGGGGACAGCCAACCCTTATCTGTGTGTTTCAGTCAGACTGGGGGAGGGGGCAGCCAACCCTTATCTGTGTGTGTCAGTCAGACTGGGGGAAGGGGACAGCCAACCCTTATCTGTGTGTTTCAGTCAGACTGGGGTAGGGGGCAGCCAACCCTTATCTGTGTGTTTCAGTCAGACTGGGGGAGGGGACAGCCAACCCTTATCTGTGTGTGTCAGTCAGACTGGGGGAAGGGGACAGCCAACCCTTATCTGTGTGTTTCAGTCAGACTGGGGTAGGGGGCAGCCAACCCTTATCTGTGTGTTTCAGTCAGACTGGGGGAGGGGGCAGCCAACCCTTATCTGTGTGTTTCAGTCAGACTGGGGGAGGGGACAGCCAACCCTTATCTGTGTGTTTCAGTCAGACTGGGGGAGGGGACAGCCAACCCTTATCTGTGTGTTTCAGTCAGACTGGGGAAGGGGACAGCCAACCCTTATCTGTGTGTGTCAGTCAGACTGGGGGAAGGGGGCAGCCAACACTTATCTGTGTGTTTCAGTCAGACTGGGGTAGGGGGCAGCCAACCCTTATCTGTGTGTGTCAGTCAGACTGGGGTAGGGGGCAGCCAACCCTTATCTGTGTGTTTCAGTCAGACTGGGGTAGGGGGCAGCCAACCCTTATCTGTGTGTTTCAGTCAGACTGGGGTAGGGGGCAGCCAACCCTTATCTGTGTGTTTCAGTCAGACTGGGGTAGGGGACAGCCAACCCTTATCTGTGTGTGTCAGTCAGACTGGGGGAGGGGACAGCCAACCCTTATCTGTGTGTGTCAGTCAGACTGGGGTAGGGGGCAGCCAACCCTTATCTGTGTGTTTCAGTCAGACTGGGGTAGGGGGCAGCCAACCCTTATCTGTGTGTGTCAGTCAGACTGGGGTAGGGGGCAGCCAACCCTTATCTGTGTGTGTCAGTCAGACTGGGGGAAGGGGACAGCCAACCCTTATCTGTGTGTTTCAGTCAGACTGGGGTAGGGGGCAGCCAACCCTTATCTGTGTGTTTCAGTCAGACTGGGGTAGGGGACAGCCAACCCTTATCTGTGTGTTTCAGTCAGACTGGGGTAGGGGGCAGCCAACCCTTATCTGTGTGTTTCAGTCAGACTGGGGTAGGGGACAGCCAACCCTTATCTGTGTGTTTCAGTCAGACTGGGGTAGGGGACAGCCAACCCTTATCTGTGTGTTTCAGTCAGACTGGGGTAGGGGACAGCCAACCCTTATCTGTGTGTTTCAGTCAGACTGGGGTAGGGGACAGCCAACCCTTATCTGTGTGTTTCAGTCAGACTGGGGGAGGGGGCAGCCAACCCTTATCTGTGTGTGTCAGTCAGACTGGGGGAAGGGGACAGCCAACCCTTATCTGTGTGTTTCAGTCAGACTGGGGTAGGGGGCAGCCAACCCTTATCTGTGTGTTTCAGTCAGACTGGGGGAGGGGACAGCCAACCCTTATCTGTGTGTGTCAGTCAGACTGGGGGAAGGGGACAGCCAACCCTTATCTGTTGTGTTTCAGTCAGACTGGGGTAGGGGGCAGCCAACCCTTATCTGTGTGTGTCAGTCAGACTGGGGGAGGGGGCAGCCAACCCTTATCTGTGTGTTTCAGTCAGACTGGGGGAGGGGACAGCCAACCCTTATCTGTGTGTTTCAGTCAGACTGGGGGAGGGGACAGCCAACCCTTATCTGTGTGTTTCAGTCAGACTGGGGAAGGGGACAGCCAACCCTTATCTGTGTGTGTCAGTCAGACTGGGGGAAGGGGACAGCCAACCCTTATCTGTGTGTTTCAGTCAGACTGGGGTAGGGGGCAGCCAACCCTTATCTGTGTGTGTCAGTCAGACTGGGGTAGGGGGCAGCCAACCCTTATCTGTGTGTTTCAGTCAGACTGGGGTAGGGGGCAGCCAACCCTTATCTGTGTGTTTCAGTCAGACTGGGGTAGGGGGCAGCCAACCCTTATCTGTGTGTTTCAGTCAGACTGGGGGAGGGGGCAGCCAACCCTTATCTGTGTGTGTCAGTCAGACTGGGGGAAGGGGACAGCCAACCCTTATCTGTGTGTTTCAGTCAGACTGGGGTAGGGGGCAGCCAACCCTTATCTGTGTGTTTCAGTCAGACTGGGGTAGGGGACAGCCAACCCTTATCTGTGTGTTTCAGTCAGACTGGGGGAGGGGGCAGCCAACCCTTATCTGTGTGTTTCAGTCAGACTGGGGTAGGGGGCAGCCAACCCTTATCTGTGTGTTTCAGTCAGACTGGGGGAAGGGGACAGCCAACCCTTATCTGTGTGTTTCAGTCAGACTGGGGTAGGGGGCAGCCAACCCTTATCTGTGTGTGTCAGTCAGACTGGGGGAAGGGGACAGCCAACCCTTATCTGTGTGTTTCAGTCAGACTGGGGTAGGGGGCAGCCAACCCTTATCTGTGTGTTTCAGTCAGACTGGGGTAGGGGGCAGCCAACCCTTATCTGTGTGTGTCAGTCAGACTGGGGGAAGGGGACAGCCAACCCTTATCTGTGTGTTTCAGTCAGACTGGGGTAGGGGGCAGCCAACCCTTATCTGTGTGTTTCAGTCAGACTGGGGGAAGGGGACAGCCAACCCTTATCTGTGTGTTTCAGTCAGACTGGGGTAGGGGGCAGCCAACCCTTATCTGTGTGTGTCAGTCAGACTGGGGGAGGGGACAGCCAACCCTTATCTGTGTGTTTCAGTCAGACTGGGGTAGGGGGCAGCCAACCCTTATCTGTGTGTGTCAGTCAGACTGGGGTAGGGGACAGCCAACCCTTATCTGTGTGTTTCAGTCAGACTGGGGGAGGGGGCAGCCAACCCTTATCTGTGTGTTTCAGTCAGACTGGGGGAGGGGGCAGCCAACCCTTATCTGTGTGTTTCAGTCAGACTGGGGGAGGGGGCAGCCAACCCTTATCTGTGTGTTTCAGTCAGACTGGGGGAGGGGGCAGCCAACCCTTATCTTTGCCTGCCCAATCCCGCAGGCGGTCTGCGAGCTGGACTTGGGTGGCTGCGGAGCCCGCATCTGCCTATCCTGTCGAGCTCTCGCCCACACGGGCGCCTGCACGGCAGCCGACGCCGCTGAAGCTGACGAAGAGCCCAGTCCCGAGCTGCAGTCTCGCCGCACGATCGGCCGGATCGCCAAACCCTGTCCGCGTTGTCGAGCGCCAACTGAACGAAACGGCGGCTGCATGCACATGACCTGCAGGCAGTGCGGCCTGTCCTGGTGCTGGCTCTGCCAGCTGGAGTGGACCGGCCAGTGTCAGACTAATCATTGGTTTGGCTAAAGTGCGGCCTTTGGCTGTTTGCACTTTTGCGCTCTGCTAGACAATCCATATCCTGACGGGCTGAAGGGGCTTCAACATCCACTCTAGATTTAGCCATCTCAAACTGGTACCCGATCTCAGCTGGCTGGACTAAAGCAATTCGGGATTAAGTGCTTTGTTCAAGGACACAGATTGTCTCCAAAAGCTCAATATCGAACCCAAAAACTTCTAGTCATAAGATAGATGCCCTAGTCACTAGGCAAAAAGTACTCTTGTGCTATAAAAGGAAGTAAAAATTTTCGCCTTTAACTAATATAATTTTGCGCCAATAATTAAGTTTTTTTGTCTAAGAAATCTTGCTAAGCGGACTTCCACTACTGTGCATATCAGTTGTAGAGATTGTCTGTCCTGGTGCTTAATAAAGTTTTGTATTAATTGCCTGAATATGATGCCTACAAGCAGTTGGCTTATAGCCAGTCTTTTGTAGCATTTTTTACAAAGCGAATAAATTTGGCAATCTAAAGAACTATTTAGTGTACTTTTAAAGCGCATATTGTTGTCTTGATGTTTGTGAAAATATTTAGTCAAATATCCTAAATCTACTACTAAAACCCAGCCTTAAGTAGAAATATAAGAATTTTCCACCGTAATTTCTTTATTTCAGTAATTGGCATGACTGCCGGCAAAGTGCACGCGCCTGTGATCATTCCGCTGAGGCCGCCGGTACCCGGCCAACCGAAATCGGTGATTGACAGCCTGACCCGGATGGAATTGTCCACTGAGACTAGCGGCGCCAATATATTCTTCACCATTGATGGTAGCAAGCCGCAGCCATTCTCCGCTATGGGCAAGCGGGCTACGTTTAAGTATCGCCAGCCGTTTCCACTGCCGCCGGGCAAACGGACAATCAAGGCTGTGGCCTATTCTAAGTGAGATTTGCACTGCTACTGGTCGTGGGAATAAGATCTCATGGGTACTTCTGGGTACTTATGAGTGAGTGAGTGACTGAGTGAGTGAGTGAGTGAGCGAGTGAGTGAGTGAGTGAGTGAGTGAGTGAGTGAGTGAGTGAGTAAGTGAGTAAGTGAGTGAGTGAGTAAGTGAGTGAGTGAGTGAGTGAGTGAATGAAGGAGTAAGTGAGTAAGTGAGTGAGTGAGTGAGTGAGTGAGTGAGTGAGTGAGGGAGTGAGTGAGGGAGTGAGTGAGTGAGTGAGTGAGTGGTTGAGGGAGTGAGTGAGTGAATGAGGGAGTGAGTGAGTAGGTGAGTGAGTGAGTGATTGAGTGAGTGAGTTAGTTAGTGAGTGAGTGATTGAGTGAGTGAGTGAGTGAGTTAGTTAGTGAGTGAGTGAATGAGGGAGTGGCTGAGTGACTGAGGGAGTGAGTGAGTGAGTAAGTGAGTAAGTGAGTGAGTGAGTGAGTGAGTAAGTGAGTAAGTGAGTGAGTGAGTGAGTGAGTGAATGAAGGAGTAAGTGAGTAAGTGAGTGAGTGAGTGAGTGAGTGAGTGAGTGAGTGAGTGAGTGAGTGAGTGAGTGAGTAAGTGAGTAAGTGAGTGAGTGAGTAAGTGAGTAAGTGAGTGAGTGAGTGAGTGAGTGAGTGAGTGAGTGAGTGAGTAAGTGAGTAAGTGAGTGAGTGAGTGAGTGAGTGAGTGAGTGAGTGAGTAAGTGAGTTAGTGAGTGAGTGAATGAGGGAGTGGCTGAGTGACTGAGGGAGTGAGTGAGTGAATGAGGGAGTGACTGAATGAATGAATGAGGGAGTGACTGAAGGAGTGACTGAGGCAGTGAGTGAGTGATGAGTGAGATAGTCATGCAAGTAAAAATGCAAAAATCAAATCGAAAGTGACGCGGGAATTAGGAAAGCTAAATGCAATTATATTCATAGATGCTGCCAACCCAAATGTGCACCGCACTGCTAAGCATTTAACTGCACCAGTATTCCCACACTACTCGCAGAGACGGACGCAGCGAGTCCACAACGGTGACGAAGACATTCGACGTCGAGGCCGCCGAGGGACCTCAGCAGCCATCCAGTGCGTTCGACGCTTCCGCCGCCGCTGCTGACGGAAATTTCGGCGGTGGCGGCATCAGCGAGGACGCGTTCGCCTTTCTGGACGACCTTCGCCCGCAGCAGCAGCCGCGCCAAAGGCTGATGGGCCCCGAGCAGTCTCGGGTTCGTCGTTCCCAGATCACTGGCGAGCGCATCGGGGCTCCCGCCGCCACGGCTGCTCACGACGATGACGGCAACGCCTGGCGTCTAGGCGGAGGCGTCGGCGGGGCGATGGACGAGGATCCGGACTTGCCGTTGGAACTGGAGAGGCGCCCAATTGATTGGTCCGTGCAGCCGCCTGCGGTGGGCGGGGGTGGCGCTGCGGCCGCTGGGTGAGAGACTCTGCACTGCGTCACATTTGGGGTCTTTGTTTCAGATTTGCTCTTTGTTTAACGCTGGGGTCTTTGCATTGAGGCATTTATGGCATCTTCGCATTGCATTAATGTAGCTATTCGTGTTACACGGGGTCTTTGTGTCTAATCTGGCTCTTTGATTAACATTTTGACATCAATTTCAGTTTAGAGTCTTGATTGAGAGACGAAAAGACCTTAAATTGAAACAAAGACCCTAATGAGACACAAATGAGACACGAATTTTTGTTTTATATGAAGGTCTTTATATCAAATTGGTTCTGGATGTTACATTGAGGTCTTTATTTAATATAAGGGTCTTTGTTTTCATTTAAGGTCTTTATTTAACTCTTAGATCTTTGTTTCTATGTGTCACCTAGGGTTTTATATTGATTAAAAATGCGTCAATCAAGCTCTGAAATGCCGGAAACCCCCCCCCCCCCCACGCAGCCGCATGTCGTCGCTGCCGCAGCCGCACGGCCCTTGTCCGCACTGCGCCAAGCAGGTGCCGCTCGGCCTCGCCAGGTGCGTCGTCTGCGACCTGCCATTCGCCGCGCCGCCACCGCCTCCGCCGCCACCGCCGCCGCCTCTAGCGCTGCCTTCGCCCGGCTTCTGCAGTCACTGCCGCCGGCTGGCCACCGGACGTCC
Organism: Macrostomum cliftonense; assembly: GCA_950096795.1. NCBI lineage: Eukaryota > Metazoa > Platyhelminthes > Macrostomidae > Macrostomum > Macrostomum cliftonense. Next base: position 1,377,809 of record CATNEM010000089.1, on the reverse strand, counting down.
GGACGCTTTTTACTGCGACTGCTGCGGCCGTCTCCTCGCTGCTGCACCCGCTGCGTCGACTGGCTTCACCCTGTCGTTAGCGCGTCAGCAGGCGACTGCGGCGGCCCGCCCTCCGCCAGTGCCAACTCTGGACGCCGGCACCCAGACAGTCGGCTTGCTGTACCCGTCAGCTTTGGAGCTGAGAAAATTGGAGGCGGAACTGCAGGTTTGAAACTCCAGTTTTATTTCTCGCATTATTCTAGCTTAATTTGCAACTTGCTACTTAGAAGTAGGTTATCAGTAGGCAGACTAGAAAGTTTTATTAGTTTTTATTTTTTTAAGCAAGCTAGTTAGCATTTATAGAACCATTCTTTACTTTAACTAATTAATTTACCTTAACAGGAGCTGCGAAATCAGGCAGCTGGAACGCAAGCCCATCAGCCGCATCAGCAACAGCAACAGCAGCAACAGCAGCAGCAGCGGAGACAAATTGGCGGCGGTCAGCAGCAGAATTTTTTGACTACCGTCAGCCCGGGACGCGGCTATTGGCGACGCCAGTTAGAGCACGTTGTGGCACATCTGAAGGTTAGATTGTCTTACTTTAGAAGCCGGTTGAAATTTTTTTTCCTGAAAATTTTTTCACCGACTACCTAATCCCAGCTGCGTTCTTAATCCTCCTCTTACTTCCCTAACTCCTCACCTACATTCCATATCCCCCACACATCTCAAAACCCCCCTTCCTTCTTAATCCCTTTTAAATCGCCTACCTACATCCATAATGCCCCACCTAATCCCTAATCCTGCGCCTTAATCCATAATTCTCCATTTTAATCCCCAATCCTCCGCGTTAATCCCTAATCCTTCGCCATAATCCCTTATCCACCGCCTTAATCCATAATCCTCCACCTACATCACTTACCCCCCACATGCATCCCTAATCTTCCACCTTAAACCCCAATCCTTCACCTTAATCCCTAATCCTCCACCTTAATCCCTAATCCTCCGTCTTAATCCCTAATCCTCCACCTTAATCCCTAATCCTCCGTCTTAATCCCTAATCCTCCACCTACATCACTTACCCCCCACTTGCATTCCTAATCCTCCATTTAAATCCCTAATCCTCCGCCTTGATCCCTAATCCCCCATCCACTACCCTAACCGCCACCTAAATCCTAAATCCACACCTCCCTACTTAATCCCCCACCCACATAATGCATAATCCCGGCTCGCCGCATCCCTAATCTCCAGCTGCACGCCGACGCCAGCCCGGAATTTCGCGCCTCGATCGGCACGCCCCGCATGGAGCGTCTCGTCCGAAGTCGCGTCATGGAGACGGCCGGCGACCGCCTGCTGATCAGCCTGGAATTCGCGCTGCGGGACGAGCGCCAGCTGGCTAGGGCGCCGCCGGCTGCTCCGCCGTCGCGTTTCGGCGCCAGTCGCCATGGCAACAATGGCTACGGCTACGGAAACAATTACGAGGATGATGAAGATTATGTCGCCTATGGGGACGAAATATATCGCAGCGATGATTACGATTCCGGTTCGTCTCGAATTTCACGTGCCAGTCTCAGTCTGTCACTCCCAATCTGACGATCTCAGTCTGTCACTCCCAACCTGTCAATCTCGGTCTGTCACTCCCAATCTGTCAATCTCAGTCTGTCACTCCCAACCTGTCAATCTCAGTCTGTCACTCCCAATCTGTCAATCTACGTCTGTCACTCCCAATCTGTCAATCTCAGTCTGTCACTCCCAATCTGTCAATCTCGGTCTGTCACTCCAAATCTGTCAATCTCAGTCTGTCACTCCCAATCTGTCAATCTCAGTCTGTCACTCCCAATCTATCAATCTCAGTCTGTCACTCCCAACCTGTCAATCTCGGTCTGTCACTCCCAACCTGTCAATCTCGGTCTGTCACTCCCAATCTGTCAATCTCAGTCTGTCACTCCCAATCTGTCAATCTCGGTCTGTCACTCCAAATCTGTCAATCTCAGTCTGTCACTCCAAATCTGTCAATCTCAGTCTGTCACTCCCAATCTGTCAATCTCAGTCTGTCACTCGCAATCTGTCAATCTCAGTCTTTCGCTCCCAATCTGTCAATATTAATTAGTCAAGCTTTTGCTCAAGCACTGCACTACCTAACTAATTTATTTTTCCTTATCCCCTTTCAAATCTCCAAGGCAACGAGCGGGACACTCGCCGGTCTGAAAAGCGCAGCTCAGCCAAAAAGCCAACAGCCGCCAAGAGGAGCGCCAGACGAGCAGAAATCGAAGAGTTGAGCGTAAGATTTGGCGGCGTATTTTGATTGCATATTTGTTTCGTCACTACTATTAGTAGCATGCTTATTAAAATTTACCAAGCGCAATTTTCGTTCCATTTCTGGGCAGCCGGCCAACAAAGCGCTGTTTCGCGAGTGCGGCGCCAAAGGCGAAGGCCGGCCTGACGAGATTCGTCACTTGGTGACTGAGCAGGTGAGCTTAAGCCTATGCACTGTATGACCAGTTTTCTGACTGTATGATCAATGTGCTGACTGTATGACCAGTGTGCTGACTGTATGATCAGTGTGCTGACTGTATGACCAGTATACTGACTGTATGACCAGTGTGCTGACTGTATGACCAGTGTGCTGACTGTATGACCAGTGTGCTGACTGTATGACCAGTGTGCTGACTGTATGATCAGTATGCTGACCAGTGTGCTGACTGTATGACCAGTATGCTGACTGTATGACCAGTGTGCTGACTGTATGATCAGTATTCTGACTGTATGACCAGTGTGCTGACTGTATGATCAGTGTGCTGACTGTATGACCAGTGTGCTGACTGTATGACCAGTGTGCTGACTGTATGATCAGTATTCTGACTGTATGACCAGTATTCTGACTGTATGACCAGTGTGCTGACTGTATGACCAGTGTGCTGACTGTATGATCAGTATTCTGACTGTATGACCAGTTTTCTGACTGTATGATCAGTGTGCTGACTGTATGATCAGTATTCTGACTGTATGACCAGTATTCTGACTGTATGACCAGTGTGCTGACTGTATGATCAGTATTCTGACTGTATGATCAGTATGCTGACTGTATGACCAGTGTGCTGACTGTATGATCAGTATTCTGACTGTATGACCAGTATTCTGACTGTATGACCAGTGTGCTGACTGTATGACCAGTGTGCTGACTGTATGACCAGTGTGCTGACTGTATGATCAGTGTGCTGACTGTATGATCAGTGTGCTGACTGTATGACCAGTTTTCTCACTGTATGATCAGTGTGCTGACTGTATGACCAGTGTGCTGACTGTATGACCAGTGTGCTGACTGTATGACCAGTATACTGACTGTATGACCAGTGTGCTGACTGTATGACCACTGTGCTGACTGTATGACCAGTGTGCTGACTGTATGACCAGTTTTCTGACTGTATGACCAGTGTGCTGACTGTATGATCAGACTGCATGATTAAGATTCCATCTGCGATCAGTACTATGCAGAAACTAATTCCTAAATCCCATTGAATCCAGTCGGCAGATCCCAAAGCATTCAACGCCAACGGCGTGCCAGTCCTGAGCGTAGCCGTGCGGAATCTTCACGCCGAGGCCGTCAAAGAACTGCTGCAGCTGGGAGCCGATGTGAACACGGCGGGAAAAGAGTGAGCACCGACTGCTGTTTTTGATAATAACGCTTCCTGTTCTTATGTTTTTTAGCCTTTTTTCTATCAACATTATGTCTACCTCTACAACTACTTCTCTTTGCCTTCACTTTCTCGCTTTCCCCTCCGTGTCTCCCTCTTTCCCCTCCGTTTCTGCCTCTTTCCCCTCCGTGTCTCCCTCTTTGCCCTCCGTGTCTCCCTCTTTCCCCTCCGTTTCTGCCTCTTTCCCCTCCGTGTCTCCCTCTTTCCCCTCCGTGTCTCCCTCTTTCCCCTCCTTGTCTCCCTCTTTCCCCTCCGTTTCTGCCTCTTTCCCCTCCTTGTCTCCCTCTTTCCCCTCCGTTTCTGCCTATTTCCCCTCTATGTCTCCCTCTTTCCCTTCCGTGTCTCCCTCTTTCCCCTCCGTGTCTCCCTCTTTCCTCTCCGTTTCTGCCTCTTTCCCTTCCGTGTCTCCCTCTTTGCCCTCCGTGTCTCCCTCTTTCCCCTCCGTTTCTGCCTCTTTCCCCTCCGTGTCTCCCTTGCTCTCCGTGTTCGAAATATCCTTCCTTACTTTCCTTGTTTGTCCTTTTTTTAAAGCGAAATTTGCTTTTAACCTATTCGCCTTTATTAACAGAAAAGGCAACACACCGCTGCATGAAGCCGTTTTGAAGGGTTACGATGGTCAGCCTATTGTGGACATCCTGCTTAAGTAGGTTTCGGCATCTGTGTCTTATTGCTGAAATTCGGTCTTTAATTTAGAATAAATTTTATTAAAAATGCGTGCACTTTGCAGAAACGGTGCTGATATTAACAAACCCAACGGCAGAAATCAGACTCCGTTGGACTTGGCCAAGAAGGCCAATTTCAACGAGGCCATCTCCTCGATGACGTCATCAATTGGACAGTCGCGACTAAACCGCATGCTGAAGCCGAGAGTCGATATTGACAATGATTTATAGATGATTATTAGTTCTAGCGAACTTGCAATGCAGCTCGCCTCTTGGTTTGTTAATTTCATTCTGCGATAAATATACTGTTAAAATTGTTGAAAAGTAGTTTCTGAATGACGTACCTCTATTATTGTGATGTTTTCTAATTTTTGGCTATTTATGATTTGTTATGTAACGATTTTAAATGGCTGTTTTGTGACGTTCTCTAATTGGTTGATTAGTGGAGTGAGGTGGTTGTCTGTAGCCGGTCTGTGATTGGTCAGGCGACGGAGTGAGGTGGTTGTTTCACTATATTACTGCGTGAAATGTTAAGTTCTTTATTTGCACTCTGTTAAGCATTATTGTTTTTTGCGTCCGTCCGAATTATAATTGTTTTTAATTATTCGATTCAGGTGTTGAAATTCAAGTTATTGGCTGCGCTGAAGTCTTTTGAAACATTCCTTACTTTAAGTTATTTTTACTTCTAGCTATCATAAATTTGCATATTTTGAGCACTCAATGGAGGTCCTAATGAGCTGTATCACAATTTGGATCGCATATTAACATTATCCTTTTTCTGATAGCAGCACAGTTGCACTGCTTATTAAGTGTAGTCTGTTGTTTTTTAAGTTACAATCGAATTCTATTTCACTCTGCGTTAATTTCTTTGACTTTTATTATCTTTTCGATTACTCGAAATATCTTTTTTTGTAGGAATGTCTTACAATGAAACCTCTTTGTTTGTTTTGTTATAGCGCGCGATAACGGTTGAGAGAAAAATAAAAAAGAAATATATTTTAAAAGTAATCAACAAAAATTTTTGTCTCAATGCTAGAAATTTCAAAGCAGAGAATTTGTGCTGATACAGAATCTAGAACTTGTGTTTATCTATCTATGTGTAGCTATACGAGCGTATATCACTTATCTATCTACAGTTATCTATCTATAATTATCAATCTATCTGCATTATCTGCACAGCAAAAAGTGGCCAAACACCATCTAAATAAAAAAATAAGCATTCAAAACTAGCATTACGCCTAACATCTGGCGTGTGATTTACATTATTAAACGACATCATTTTAACAAAATTTGCCAGCCTAGTGCGTCACGCTACTGCAAGTAACATTTTGGGACATGAAAACACAAAGATCCAGCCACAGCTAAGCGCCGATAACTCTCAGAACGGGTTAATCCGGGCCCCCGTCATGCTTGGTGAGAAGGCGTTCACCTTCGCCCACATCGTGGCGTCGTTCAGCCCGACAGCGCTGCGCCCGTCCTCCAGATGGAAGGCCGGGCCGCGGATGCGGCTGTCGTCGAAGTAGCTGGCCTCGCAGTCCGATTGGTAGGGCAGCGCCGAGCCCGCGGCGACGTCCTCGACGGCCTCGACCTGTCGGTCGACATTCATACCGCAGCGACGCACCAGCGCCAGCCAGACGGCTCGGCTGTCCTCTGGCAGGCTGACAGCGGCGGCGCCGCCGGCCGACCTGGTCACGAGCTTCCACGCGTGCAGCTCTTTGTCCAGCTGGGCGCCCGTCAGCTGCCGGCCGAACGCCTGCTGCAGAGCCTGCCGGTGCCGCTCGTAGTGCAGCCTGGCCTGCCGGAACAGCGGCGCGACCACCGAGTTGTAGCCGGCGCGGATTGCCTTGAGGGCGCCAAGATAGGCCGATAGAAACAGCAGCTCGTTCTTCTCCTGCACGGCTGAGGCCTGCTGCAGCTTGCCTGGATGGGGGGGGGGGGGGGGAACACCGTTTTTGCTCAGAGTTTTCGATACATATCGGCTGTTCCCTCAACAGGTACAATCCTGCGTTTGATTAACAATTCAGCTTCCCTCTACAGCCTCTGCGTCACTTCCCCTCTCCCTACGTTACTTCCCCTCTCTCCCTGCGTCACTTCCCCCTCTCTCCCTGTGTCACTTCCCCCTCTCTCCCTGCGTCACTTCCCCCTCTCTCCCTGTGTCACTTCCCCCTCTCTCCCTGCGTCACTTCCCCCTCTCTCCCCGTGTCACTTCCCCCTCTCTCCCCGTGTCACTCCCCCTCTCTCCCCGTGTCACTCCCCCTCTCTCCCCGTGTCACTTCCCCCCTCTCTCCCCGTGTCACTTCCCCTCTCTCCCCGTGTCACTTCCCCTCTCTTCCCGTGTCACTTCCCCTCTCTCCCCGTGTCACTTCCCCTCTCTCCCCGTGTCACTCCCCCTCTTTCCCCGTGTCACTTCCCCTCTCTCCCCGTGTCACTTCCCCCCTCTCTCCCCGTGTCACTTCCCCTCTCTCCCCGTGTCACTTCCCCTCTCTCCCCGTGTCACTTCCCCTCTCTCCCCGTGTCACTTCCCCCCTCTCTCCCCGTGTCACTTCCCCTCTCTTCCCGTGTCACTTCCCCTCTCTTCCCGTGTCACTTCCCCTCTCTCCCCGTGTCACTTCCCCTCTCTCCCCGTGTCACTTCCCCTCTCTCCCCGTGTCACTTCCCCTCTCTCCCCGTGTCACTTCCCCCCTCTCTCCCCGTGTCACTTCCCCTCTCTCCCCGTGTCACTTCCCCTCTCTCCCCGTGTCACTTCCCCCCTCTCTCCCCGTGTCACTTCCCCTCTCTCCCCGTGTCACTTCCCCTCTCTCCCCGTGTCACTTCCCCTCTCTCCCCGTGTCACTTCCCCCCTCTCTCCCCGTGTCACTTCCCCTCTCTTCCCGTGTCACTTCCCCTCTCTTCCCGTGTCACTTCCCCTCTCTCCCCGTGTCACTTCCCCTCTCTCCCCGTGTCACTTCCCCTCTCTCCCCGTGTCACTTCCCCCCTCTCTCCCCGTGTCACTTCCCCTCTCTCCCCGTGTCACTTCCCCTCTCTCCCCGTGTCACTTCCCCTCTCTCCCCGTGTCACTTCCCCCCTCTCTCCCCGTGTCACTTCCCCTCCCTCCCCGTGTCACTTCCCCCTCCCTCCCCGTGTCACTTCCCCTCCCTCCCCGTGTCACTTCCCCCTCCCTCCCCGTGTCACATGTTGAATCGCACTTCATTCCCGGTCTCACCGGTCCTCACGCAGCCCATCAGCGCCACCAGATCCTCAATTGAGTCGAGCGTCCATGGCGAGTCCCTATTGGTGATGATTCGCCGCACGGCGGCCAACCCGAACTCAAGACCGGCCAGCGGGTTCGACGACATCAAGAAATGCCCGACGCCGCTGAGCAGCTGACGTCGCTGCTGATCATCAGTTGTCGCCTCCTCCAACTGGCTCGCCAGACGTTCGGCCTCCACTAAGCAGGCATCGCGGTCCGGCAGGTCCAGCAGGCTGTGCAGGGCGTCGATCTCGCTGGCCGACGCCGAGAATCGACAGGCGAATCGCACGAGCAGCTCGTTGTCGCTGCTTCGCCCGCCGTGGCTGCTGTGCAGGCGCGCCAAGCTTCGCGCCAGCTCGGCTCTCCTGCGCAGGTCGAGGCCGCTCGCCTTGTCCAGCCGCAGCAGGCAGCGCTCCGTGGTCAAGTCGACCAGCTGTCGGTGAGCTGCGTCAGGCTCGGCGCCGCGCCGCCTGTCCTCCTCCTGGACGACCAGCCACAGCGCCAAGTCCAGCTCGTTAGCCCGGAGCAGCTTCGCCAGGGCTTCGTTGACCTGCCTGCAGGCCAGGTGGCAGCAGGCGGCGTCGACTGGCTGGCCGCGGCTGTACATCCAGTTGGCCAGGGTCGTCCAGGAGGCGCCAGCATCCATCTGACTTGGCCGACATCGACGGCGCTGCTGCCCCGGCTCCTCATCGTCTTCATCAGGCGATTGTCCGGCGAAGAGGCCCTCACCGGCCGCCTGCGCCACCAGCAGGGCCTCGGGAAACTTGCCGTGGCTCTTCAACAGCTGGACGGCCCGGTCGGCGTCTCCCGCGGCCACGGCAAAGGCCACGAGATCGTCAAGTTCGAGCGCCGATCCGGAGCCGACCGACGCGTCCGTGTACTGCCGGCACATCTGGCGCCAGAATTCGGCGCCAACTCCGGGCGCCAGCGCCAATGCGCGCTCCCAGCGGCCGAGCTCCGCCTGCAGCTGGCAGTAGCGGCGAAGGTTGCCGCAGCGGAGATGCGCCGAGGCCGCCTCAGTCAGCTGGCGGCGCCTACTAGACGTCGACGACATCGTCGCCGAACCCGCCTCCGCCTCCAGGCGCTGCGCCCGGCCAGTGGCGAATTTCAGCAGGTCGCGCGCGGCCACATGACCTCCGGGCCGACCGTAGCCGTCGGCGAGAACGGCGGCCGGCTCGCCGGCCAGCGCCACCCGGTGCAGGTCGCCGAGGTCGGTGGCGGCCGGGCTGGCCTGCAGGAACAGCGGCAGGCGGTGATGTCGGTGCTGCTGTTGATCGGCGCGCTGCAGCCGACGCGACTCGGCGCCGGACAGCGCCAGCAGGCCTTGGCTGCTTGAGGACGGCCTCGGCCGGGGCGAAGCAGGCGTCGGCGAGGCCGCGGAACATCAGGCAGGCGGGCAGCGGCCCTGCAAGCTCCGTGAGCGACCACAGACGCAGCGTGGAGTCCCGGGAGCAGGAGGCCAGCAGCATCGGCCGGCGCGGGTGCAGGCTGAGGCCGTAGACGTCGGCCCGATGATCAGCAACGGCGGCCAGGCAGGAGCCGTCGCGGATGTCCCAGCAGTGGATGTGGCAGTCCCAGCTGCCGGACATCAGCAGGTGCGCCAGCTCGGCGTGCCAGGCCAGACCGCGCACCGGCCCCGTGTGGCCCTTCAGATGGGCGACGCTCTTCTCGGCTGTGCAGTCCCAGACTCGAATCGTGCCATCGTCGGCCCCGCTGCACAGGTAGCTGTCGCGCAGGGGCGACCAGCGGACGCCGAAGACTTTGCTGGCGTGGCCGACGAACAGCCGGCTGGGCCGGTCGCCCCCGGAGCCGCCCAGGTAGAAGACGCGGACGGCCTTGTCCTCGCAGGCGGTGGCCAGGATGTCGCGGGTCTGCCGGTGCCAGGCTACGCCGAACACGGGCGCCGGGTGCGCCAGCCGTCTGACTGGAGGCGGGCTCTCCCGGCCAGCGCCGCCGTTGTCAAGGCAACGAACAACGCAGCTGCAGTCGGCGGACGCCGAGGCCAGCTGGTGAGGCGCTCGGCAGTTCCAGCTGACGCAGTAGACCGCCTGGTCGCCGTGCTCGTCGAACCGGCGACTCTCGATCGACCCCGTGTCGGTGTTGTAGACGAAGACGCCGTTCTTGGCCGTGGCGCCGGCAATCCGACGGCCGTCAGGGCTCCAGGCGATGCTGTAGACGATGCCCTCGTTGCCTGGCGAGCTCTGCACCGGCGAGAAGCCGCCGCCGCCGCCGCCGCTGCCGCAGCTGATGCCTGCACCTGGGCCGGAGCCGAGGCGCCAGAGTTTGACGGTGCCGTCGAAGCTGCCCGTGGCCAGGAGGTTCTCGTCCAGCGGGCTGAACTGGCAGTCGAACACGGTCTCCACGTGGCCCATCTCGCGCAGGAAGTGCCAGTCGCGGCGGCGGAGATCAAACAGGCCGACGCCGCCGTCTAAGAAGGTGCACAGCAGCAGGCAGTCGGGCAGCGCAGGTCCCGCAGCGGTCGCTGACTGGTGGTGCTCCATCGATGTGGCCGACGCCGGCAGTTCAGCAGCCGCGGGCGGCGCTCTCACCACGCGCAGATTGCGAAATCCGGCCCGTTTTAGTCGCATCGTCTCCAACGGCGTCGCCTTGGCAACCGTGTACACGCGAAGCACCCCGGCCGCCGAGTCGCCGGCAGCGAACAGGCCAGGAGCGTCGGGCAGCCAGGCGAGACTCGACGAGGCCGTCGGATTGGCCAACTGCTGGAAGGCGGCCACGGTTGTCTGCGCGTCGACGTCGATTAGGCGAAGTCCGGCGCAGCGCGAGTCGAGCAGCAGGTAGCTGAGTGACAGCGGATCCCACTCCATGCCCAGCACGGCGTCGTCCGCCTCCTCGTCGTAGTCTTCATCGCTGTCTAAGAAGGTCACTTTTCGAAGGCTTTTCCTGCCCGGCCGGAGCACGCTGAGGGTGCCGTCGTCGTGCCCGATGGCCACCAGGCCGGCTGTGGCTGGCGTGGCTCCCGGATGCCAGCGATAGACGGTGGCCTGAGCGGCCATCGCCTGGGTCTCCCGGTGCACCGTCGGAGCCGCCGCGGCATTGGAACCAGCGGCCGGTGACGCACAGCACTCGCCGGCGTAGTTCCACAGCAGCAGCGGCCCGGAGCCGTCCAGAAAGCTCAGCGTGCCGTGGCTGTGCGGCAGGAAGGCCAGACAGCGCGGCTGCAGCATCGGCGGCAGGTCGGGCTTGTCGATCTGCGCCACCGCCGACTGCCGACGGACATTCCAGACCAGCAGCAGCGGGTCGGCGCTGGCCGAAGCGAACAGGTCCGAGTCGGCTGGATGCCAGGCCAAGGAGGTGATGGTCTTGCGGTGTCGCGACATCACCGCCACCAGCTGGTGCGGCGCCCCCGCCCCGGTCTTCTCGTAGACGTAGACGGCCAGGGTGGCGGCGAAGGCGAAGCGGCCGGCATCCGGCGAGCAGGCCAGAGTGTCCGAGTTCCACGGTTGGCAGCCGGCCTCCAGCAGGGCCAGCTGGCGCACCTGGCAGGGCATGGCGTAGGGGAACACGCTGTGCATGCTGGCTGCGGCCTGCCCGTCGGGGATTTGGGAGGCGTTGGCTGCCTTAAATATGAATTGGCTCGGGCCAATCAAACAATCGAGTTTTGAGGCGGACAGGGACATGGGCGGGCGGGGAAAGGGATAGAGCTGGGCGGGTTCCCGGGGAGGACAATCCGAGCTTTGGGGATGGGACCGAGGTCGGCTCGAATTGCAGGGATAGGGGAGACTAAATGAGTGCACAGAATATCCGTCATCGAGTTCTGGTTTTTGGGCACGATTGTCTCCATGGTAACTGAGGAAGCTGACTCCCTGCACGAGTGGCTGTCACTCATCAATCGATTCATTGATTGCACTGAGTAAGGAAGGAAATGCTTTAATTTTTGGCCAGAGAAAATAAGATTTTTGTACTGCATCTGCTTTACAGAATTCGTTCTTAAGTCCTCCCCCTCTATCGCTGCTTATTTCCAGTTTGAATCTCCTCATCCCAGGCCGGTTTTTTAGGTGGATTTTAAATTTCCTCGGCTGGCTGAGGAAATTCTAGGAAGGTAGGCCGGCCCCATCTGCAACTCAGCTGCTTTTGCTCGCACAGGCGTAGCCGAGAGGAAGGAAAGGTGTTCGGAGACCTTGGGGGGGGAATTGAGCAATTTGGGATGCTTTTAGCTGCCAAGACGTGCAGTTTCTTCCCAATATCAGCCGCATCCCTCCCTCCATTGCTTTCGCCGTCTCCTGTCTTATCTGCAAAGCATCTGAGTGAAGCCTGATGAGATCGAACCAGCTCGAGGTTTGATGAAGATGAGGCTGGAGAGAGTCTCGGATGGTATAGCGGTGCATGGCTTTAGTTGGCTCAGTGAGATTTGCATTCAGACTTTGATTATAACTGCGTTATCGGGACAGCACTCCAATCCCTCTTCTTCAACACGCTCTCCCTCGTGATCTGTCGATAAAACCTCAGCAACAGAGTGGCTCTTCTGAAGTCAGTCTGAACAACAAGTTTGATGAGGGAATGAAAGAGGCAGAATCTGTGCCGGTGTAGGTTAGGGGACTATTAGCTAGAGACAAGGACTGGGTGAGGAGAGGAGGACTGTGAGAGGAGAGGGGGACTGTGAGAGGAGAGGGGGACTGTGAGAGGAGAGGGGGACTGTGAGAGGAGAGGGGGACTGTGAGTGGAGAGGGGGACGAGGAGAGAGGGGCTATGTGAGGAGAGGGGGGTGTGTGAGGAGAGGGGGACTGTGAGAGGAGAGGGGGACTGTGAGTGGAGAGGGGACTGTGAGTGGAGAGGGGGACGAGGAGAGAGGGGCTATGTGAGGAGAGGGGGGTGTGTGAGGAGAGGGGGACTGTGAGAGGAGAGGGGGACTGTGAGTGGAGAGGGGGGTGTGAGAGGAGAGGGGGACTGTGTGAGGAGAGGGGGACTGGGAGGAGAGGGGGCTGTGTGAGGAGAGTGGGACTGTGTGAGGAGAGGGGGACTGGGAGGAGAGGGGGCTGTGTGAGGAGAGTGGGACTGTGTGAGTAGAGGGGGACTGGGTGAGGAGAGGGGGACTGGGAGGAGAAAGGGACTGTGTGAGGAGAGGGGGACTGGGAGTAGAGGGGGTCCATGAACAAAGGGTTAATAGTATAGGAAAGAGGGTATGCATGGGACAGATATTTAAAAAGTCGATTTTTTAGAGGAGAAAACTTAGCAGTCAAAATAAAATCAGCGAATCAGCGAAGTACCAATAGCCAAATAAGTGAAGGGCCCTCCTGTTGTCAAGCTCTCAAAGATTTTTTTCTCTGCAGAGAAAATTTTGATGAAGAGGTGTCGAAACGACTTGTACGCGAGTTCGATAGCTCGATAGCTGTGAAGCTAATGGAACGGGCGTTTACTTGTTTGAGCCCACTCGGCTATCCACTCTAATTCTCTCCCGCTGTGGCTTCAACTTTTTTTCGCTAAACTGATCGGCAAAGAGATTCACGCGCTTATAAAAGCAGAGTGCAGACGCAAGAAGCTAGATTTTAATCTTAAAAGTATTTAATTTGTCGATTATACTACTTAGACCAGTAGGCCGCTGAGTGAAGCTTTTTATATCTATTATTTAAGATCTGTACGCATGCTGTCAATATCTATAGAAATGCTTAAATTTGATTTTTTATAAAGTGCCAATAGCCTAAAACAGATAAATCAAGCAATATGCATCTTGCAGTGCGCCAGTAATACCTATTAGATAAATTGCTTTCGTTTATGGACTTACTGGTCTTTGAGCCGTATTGGCTACGTATGTACGGCCTAAATTAACCTAAACCGTCTTTGGCTCTAAATGTTCTATGGGCTAAATTATATGTGGAATAAAATTTCTATGGCCAAAATTTATCCGTATGGCCTGAATTGGCCTCAATCTTCTACGACACAAAATTGTCTATGGCATAAATTGTCTGTGGCCGAAATCGTCAATGGCCTAAATTGTCTATGGCCTAATCTGTCAATGGTCTAAACTGTCTATGGCCTAATTTGTCAATGGCCTAAATTATTAACGGCCTAAATTGTCTAAGGCCTAATTTGTCTATGGCCTAAATTGTCTATGGCCTAAATTGTCTATGGCCCAATTTGTCAATGGTCTAAATTGTCTATGGCCTAATTTGTCTATGGCCTAAATTGTCTAAGTCCTAAATTGCCTATGGCCTAAATTGTCTATGGCCTAAATTGTCTATGAAATTAACAGAAATCACAAAAACTCAATATATATTTTAAGTTCAAACTTGTCGATTTTCTTTGCTATTTCCTGAAATTCTGGAATTCTAGCTCGTATATCGGATAAAAATAGAAATTAAAGCTTTTTAAGCCGGGTAGTTTACTTATGGAGCACTCTGTGTGATTTGATTCTATTGCGTTTCGAAGGTGAATCAGAAATCGGATTGTTAAAAAAAGCAACATAATCCTTGCTTTGCGCGCTAGCGATGCTATCTGCTCGGGTTCCAGACAAAATTTGATGGGAAAAAACAGCTATATCGAATTTCCACCTGTCTCGTCAATTTACAAGTGCGTTGCCGAATATTTTTACATAGCTGTCGGCACGGCTCATCAATTTTTTATCAGCTTTTTCTTGGCGCTATTTGGGTAATTCAAATATTCTTAAATTTGAAGGAAAAAATCGTTGAAATCGCTTTCAGCCAATCAGAGGCAGTTAAGAAGTGACGTTTCCGTCCGAGATAAAATCGCTTGATCTGGGGCTTTGAATCGGAGGCTGCAACTAATATAAATAGAAAGAGCTTCTGCCGGGCTTGCTTGGGCAGGAAGCAAGACAGGCAGGTAGACAGAAAGACAGACAGACAGACACACAGACAGACAGACAGACAGACAGACACACAGACAGACAGACAGACAGACACACAGACAGACAGACAGATACAGATAGACAGACAGACAGGCCGACGGACAGACAGACAGACAGAGAGACAGACAGACAGACAGACAGACACACAGACAGACAGACAGACAGACACACAGACAGACAGACAGACAGACAGACAGACAGACAGACAGACAGACTGACTGACAGACAGACAGACAGACAGACAGACAGACAGACAGACAGACAGACAGCTAGACAGATCCACCTACAGACCCCCGCAGACAGCCAGACAAATGCTTCCCATGGCCAAAGAGAGCTACCTCAATGCGAACTCTACCCTGTCGGACCCCATCGACAAGCCCAGCAGCTGGAGTCACTACACCAACGCAATCTGGTTCACAGCTGTATTCGCAGTGAGCCTGGATTCCAACGGCCTGTCAGCCTACAACATCTTGGCCTCGCCGTCGCTTCGAAATCCTTCGATGCACCTGCTGTGCGCCGGCTTCCTTAGCAACTGCCTCTGCGTCCTGGTGGCGACGTCTCTGAACCTGACATCGGCCTGGACAGCTGGCGAGTGGGCTTTCCACATGGGCTGGTGCTACTGGTGCGTCATTGAGGTTTGGAATTTCTCAGGACACTCAGAAAACCCACATGGCAACAATCACTTGGCACACACGCCTGTCAATAATCATCAGCGACCTACCCATGGAACAGAAATATCCTGATAGCGTACACCTTCCAAAGGCCAGACAGACTTTGCACTGTTAATCAAACCTCGCTAAAACCTTCCACAAAGGAACACCCCACGAATCACAAAGTAAAATCTTCAAACGCATTTCCTAGTAGATTATCATGATTTAAATTGCACAGTCTTGACATTATGAAAAATAAAAAAATGGAAGCTCCATTAAAATCAACATTTAACGAGCATTTAGGTATCTTGTTCGACGTTTATTTGCTTTTTAGATAGACTTTTCTTCCAATAAGAAATGTAGTAAATTTTTCATACGCTTTCTTAAAAGGATTTCTTGTTTTAAGAAGCTGTTTTCATCGCACAGAGCGACTCCCACAGAAGCCTGAGTTTTCCACCAGCTCCCACAACAGCTCCCCCACCAACCAGCTCCCCAACCAGCTTCCACAACAGCTCCCCCACCAACCAGCTCCCCAACCAGCTTCCACAACAGCTCCCCCACCAACCAGCTCCCCAACCAGCTTCCACAACAGCTCCCCCACCAACCAGCTCCCCAACCAGCTCCCACAACAGCTCCCCCACCAACCAGCTCCCCAACCAGCTTCCACAACAGCTCCCCCACCAACCAGCTCCCCAACCAGCTCCCACAACAGCTCCCCCACCAACCAGCTCCCCAACCAGCTTCCACAACAGCTCCCCCACTAACCAGCTCCCCAACCAGCTCCCACAACAGCTCCCCCACCAACCAGCTCCCCAACCAGCTCCCACAACAGCTCCCCAACCAGCTCCCCAATCAGCTCCCCAACCAGCTCCCACAACAGCTCCCCCACCAACCAGCTCCCAAACCAGCTCCCTCACTTTCGCATTTTAACAAACAAACCATAACCTGACCATCACGAAACAATCCCAGGTACGTATTTGGCACCAGCACCCTTGGTCTGTTCAACGTCAACCTGCTGACGGGTCTGTCCATCTTGCGATGCCGCATGATCATTAGAAACCAGCAGTTCAGCAACAACGACGCGCTGGCTCTGATTTTTTCGTGCGCTGTCTTGTCGGCCGCGTGGAGTCTGCCGCCGATGTTCGGCGTGGCCGGAGTCCGTCGTGTTGGCCGCGTGGCCGCCTGCGACCTGGACTGGCAGAGCAGCGGCGGAGTCGGCGACAGGGCCTACCTGCTGAGCCTGCTGGTGTGCCAGTTCCTGCTGCCGCTGGCTGCGATTCTTGCCGCCTATGCGGCTATTTATGCTCATGTGGGTTGACGCTTAGGTTGCCATGTTATTGTGTGTTTGCTCTGCGGTTGGATTTATGTGGCTTTAGGTGGTTGCTATGCGGGCAGTTTTATGTGATTTTAGATAGTAGCTATGCCGGTGGTTTTATGTGGGTTTAGTTGGTTGCTATGCGGGTGGTTTTATGTGGGTTTAGTTGGTTGCTATGCGGGTGGTTTTATGTGGGTTTAGTTGGTTGCTATGCGGGTAGTTTTATGTGGTTTTAGGTAGTTGCTATGCGGTTGGTTTTATGTGTCTTTAGGTGGTTGCTATGCGGGCAGTTTTATGTGATTTTAGATAGTAGCTATGCCGGTGGTTTTATGTGGGTTTAGTTGGTTGCTATGCGGGTGGTTTTATGTGGGTTTAGTTGGTTGCTATGCGGGTAGTTTTATGTGGTTTTAGGTAGTTGCTATGCGGTTGGTTTTATGTGTCTTTAGGTGGGTTGCTATGTGGGTGGTTTTATGTGATTTTAGATAGTTGCTATGCGGGTGGTTTTATGTGGTTTTAGATGGTTGCTATGCAGATATGCAGATGTTTCTATGTGGTTTTGTCTTGAAGCTGCGTTTTCTAGTTAGTATCAATAATTTTTGCACCGATGGCTAAATTTTTCTGGTTGCCTTTGCGGTTGCTATGCAGATCTGATTAGGTTTCTGTATGGTTTTAGATGGTTGCTATGCGGATATGAGGAGGGAGGTTTTTGTGTGGCTTTTGTTGGTTCCTATGCTTTTCCGCCTACGTGTAACTATAGGATATCTGTAACCGGTGCGACCGTTATTTGTCGCGTGATGCTCACATAGTGAAGGAATTTTTACCGGATCAAAATCGCAGATCCGACGCAGCCGCGCATCCAGCATGCTAAATGCCAGCCACAGTCAGGCTAAACGGGATCGAAAGTTTTCAGCGCACGTGCTCGCCATTGTTGGTGAGCGAGTCGTGGATTCGAGGGAACGTGAAAATTCTGGACTTTTTGAACAAATTTTTTTCTTCGCGTTGCACAAGGGGCGCCGACCTCACAGACAAGGGGCGCCGACATCACAGACAAGGGGCGCCGACCTCACAGACAAGGGGCGCCGACATCACAGACAAAGGGCGCCGACCTCACAGACAAGGGGCGCCAACCTCACAGACAAAGGGCGCCGACCTCACAGACAAGGGGCGCCGACCTCACAGACAAGGGGCGCCGAAATCACAGACAAAGGGCGCCGACCTCACAGACAAGGGGCGCCGACCTCACAGACAAGGGGCGCCGAAATCACAGACAAAGGGCGCCGACCTCACAGACAAGGGGCGCCGACCTCACAGACAAGGGGCGCCGACCTCACAGACAAGGGGCGCCGACCTCACAGACAAGGGGCGCCGACATCACAGACAAAGGGCGCCGACATCACAGACAAAGGGCGCCGACCTCACAGACAAGGGGCGCCAACCTCACAGACAAGGGGCGCCGACCTCACAAACAAGGGGCGCCGACCTCACAGACAAGGGGCGCCGACCTCACAGACAAGGGGCGCCGACCTCACAGACAAGGGGCGCCGACCTCACAAACAAGGGGCGCCGACCTCACAGACAAGGGGCGCCAACCTCACAGACAAAGGGCGCCGACCTCACAAAAGGCGCCGAACTCACAGACAAGGGGCTCCCAGTAGGAAACCCAATATCGCGCGCTTTTCGGCTGCGGTCCCCGCCCAATCGTTTTCTCAGGATCGTTTTTAATTACTCAGGATTGTTAGGTTTACTGAGTGTGCGCTCGCAGTTAAGCTATTTTAAAAGAAACGAGGTTGATATCCCGATTCCAGGCGCGTTCCTGACCTGCTGGACTCCCTACGCCATTCTGGCGGTCCGCAGTCTGGCGGTCCCGCTCGCCCTGGACAGCCCGGCCTACCAGCTGATGTCAACAGCTGCTTTGCTGCTGGCCAAGGCTGGCATGGCGGCGTCCGCCATCGCCTATTTTATCGTCAATGCCGACTTCAGAGCCGCATTCGCCGTGACGCCGGTAGGCAGGGGGCTGCTTCGCTGGCTGCGGGTTCTGGGCCGGCGCTGCCGTCTCGCTAGGGGCGGCGGCGATTCGAGCAAAAACGATCGCAGCAGCAGCGCCGCCGTGTCCGGCGTCTTGTCGAACGGCCTGGTGGAGTTTCGGCCATCGGAGAGCACCCGACGCAGCGCTGCCGTTGAAATCGACGCGGCCGAAAAAGTCGAGGTGCTGATTGGTGAGGCTGAGGAAGGCCGGGTCACTGAGGTCTGAATTGGCTCTCGTTTGCATCCGTCCGTTCGTTTCGGCTTCGAGGATTTTTGTGTACTTATTTGACCCTCAACTCCGACCCCTATTTTTACGGGGTTTGTTTGCCAGAAGCGCAAACTCTGCTTGATGGCGTCAGCCAGGCGTCTCAAAAGTCTTTGAGTAGGTTTTGATTTCCATGAAAAGATTCCGCAGTCTATTTTTTTCCTCTTATCACTTTTTAAATATAAATTTGAGACACCGCTTTCCGATCCTTACGACGTAAAAGTACATTGTTATTTCTCCAAAACGTTTTTTTCCTGATCCTACACTTTCAAATTAAAGCATCAACAAGTAACGGTCTGAAGCAACAACGAATTTGACAACTTTGATGTACAGCATGCAAACTTAGCACTCGGGATTGCAGACTCTGTGGCCAGTAATGTTCTGATTGGTTGGCAACAGAGGCTACTAAGTTTTAATCTATCATGGAGTGTCTCTAATTGGGTTCCATTTTTCATAGGTTCACTAGGCTTTGTGTGAAACGATTTATTTAATTTGCTTATGCTGAGTGGTGAAGGATAAATACGAACACAGTAATTGAGTGTGACTTATTTTAGCCTGCGTGATTTGTACTTTAGTGCAGTCTCAGGCCGAGCAGCAGCTATAAATCAATGTAATAAGTAGGCGCGCGCGCGTGTCTCCGAAATTTCGGGTTATTCATTTCATCGCTCAAGGAACTGTTCGTTGACGCATCGAGGCCAAACGCTCACTAATCCGCAGCCAGTAATCTCTGTGCCTGCCCAGCCATGCGATCTTGTCCCTGCAGAGTCCTTTTGTACGGGCAAGACTCGAGTAGACAGCTAAAAGACACTGATTACTGGTGTGGAAATAGATCCTCAATTATAGTCGGAAACTTTGGTCTCGACAGGGCCGTCTTGTTATGCGGTTCATCGAAGTTCTTGGCGGCGGGGTTGTCAGTTCTCACCCCGATACTCTACGTGTCCCATTATCCCATCATGTTTGAACGCCTGAAGATCTGAGCTATCATCAGATCAAAGGCCAGAAACCCTCATAGTTGTAGCCTAGTGGCTAAGGGGCATCTGCCTTATGAATGGAAGGTCGTGGGTTCGAGTCCCAGCTGTAGGACAAATTTTTTGCCCTTGAGCAAGGCACTTAATCCCGCATTGCTTCAGTCCACCCAGCTGAGATCGCGTACCAGTTTGAGCTTGGAAAATTTAGGGTGGGTGTTTCGGCCCCTACAGCCCGTCAGGCTGAAAGCTGTACACAGCCCTCGCAACTAGCTGCGGCTGTGCCATAGGCCGTACATTTCTAATCGAAGGTTGGTATCTAATTAAATTTTGGCATAGCAAAATTTGGAAGTTTTGAATTTAGCCTATGATTTTCGGACCTGGATGTTTCTGAACGATTGTTGTCAGTTCAATTCAATCCTTGCAATAATTTTTATACAATGGTTAGAATTATTATTTCGATTCTGTCTCTGCAAATTTTTACTAAAAGTTGTATTACTTTTTAATCCTTTATGACTAAGGCCACTGCATGCCACAAGCGTACATGTGACCAAATTTCCTGTCTGGTTCCATGTACGCTCGTATTAATTTTATTAATTCGGAATTGTTATTTTCGTCAGTGTAAGCTACATATACGCGTAATATACAATACAAAAAACAATAATAACAAAACAAAACAAACAAAAAATAACAAAAATTATTTATTAATGATTCAGAAGTTTTTTCTATAGCAATTTTTTAATTTAATTCTACTTTACTCATTTGAAAGCATTTTCTTCTATCTCACTTTTAAAAAAAGGAAAAAAATGCGTACCCGCAGGCACGTTAATGTATTCCAATTCAAAAAGTCGATACGATCGCGTACATAATCTTTTAGGGTGCCATGGGCTCAAAAAATTTTTAGTTTGTTTTTAGATTCACCTTTATAAAATCTTTAAGATACTGTACACATGTTAGTTTATTTCCCACCAGCAAATAGACGAAGGCCCTAAAGTAGCTACCCTAGAGTAGTTAGGAATTTTCGATGGGGGGATGAATGAAAAAAAAGTTAAACGAAAAAATTGAAACAAGCTATGGAAAAAAAATTGACAGTATTTTAATGGTAATGCTCCCATACTCCCCCCTTTCAACTCTCCAAAATTTTTTCTGCTGCTTGGGGGGATATATCCACGTACCCCCCTAGCTACGCCACTGCTATGGCGTCCCGACGCGGTCTTTGGGCAAGGTCATGAATCTTCGTAATAACTGCAGCTTAAACAAAGTTTAATATTTTTTTATAATTAGGTTTAAAAACATAAAAGTTTGGTGCACATAATGCAATCTATGAAAATTTTTGATTCCTTGTTAAGTTAATAAATAAAACATTATCATAATTTGTTAACTATTTGCAGTAGCAACGATACAAATATTTTACGTTTGATACAATAATTTTTTGTTTAGCGTGCACCATACTTATCTGTAAAAAAATAAAGCGACAGTACAGAGCATTTCGTCGCCACAATCGCCAAAAAGGTCTATTTAAAGACTAAAGTCACTTCATATTTTTGCAGCATTTTTTCTTGCTTCTTGAAAAAAAAGAATAAAAGAACTAATAACCTACCATTAATACAGTACCATGTTATGCCCTTGATTCAGAAAATTTTGTCTTTGCAATTCAAAACAATTTGTTTTTGAGTGGTGATATCATGGTCATGGAAGTAAAATTTTGTCAAATTAATTATGCAATCTTTCAGTGTTTCTGCTTTTGAAAAAAATATATTTAAGGATAGCTAAATTTATATTTTAAATCAGAATCCCTTGATAAATGTATTCCCTTATAATTCACCTTTCTATGTGGCAGAATCTTTTAATAGAATACTTATGAGATTCGAAGAAGTATCATAATGCATTTCATTCAATATAAAAGAAGCCTTTGTGAGCTTTTTTTGAAATAGCACAAAACATACATCTTTTGATTACTTCTTTGTCTTTTCCTACATTCAATTGGAGCTAATTTTAATTAAGTAATTAATTTTTAGAAAATAATCTCACAAGCGCACATTTGAATGTTTCAGAGGTTCAACAACATTTCAAAATGAAGCGCTTGCACCAACAAGACCTATTCAGCAGCTTGATCAGCGCTACCATGGCCAAAGTTAATCAGCTTATTGACAAATTTCATACTCAGTTAAAAGCAGCAAAAGATGACCTGTCTAAAATAGGTCCTTTGATTCCCTATATCCAGCAACTGTACCTGCTGAGCTGCAGCCATCCCGAAGGTGATTTGAATGATCAGCAAGTGGCGAAATACTTCAGCAACATTGCCGGATCCTTTGTACAGGAAAAATCTCTACTGGATGACCTGTGCAACCTGTGCGTCAGGATTTTCAACTTGCACCTGGACGATTGTTTTGCGCCATCCTCGGACGAACAGAAAACCGAATTTGGTGAACAATTCGACTTGCTGAACTCGGTGCTGAAACTGTTCCACAATTTCACCGATGCCAGCGTTGACTTCTGCTTGGCGCTGTCACGCATCGATGTCATCTACAGGGACTGCGTCAGCCCGCTGCTCACCGCCTGGCTGGCTCGCCACGCCTCCGTCACGCCGTGCCGCCTTCTGGTTAATTCCGTGCTTGGCTTCACCAGCAACCAGTACTTTAAGAATAATTCGGAGATCTATAAAAATCTGGCTGCTTTTGAACTGGTTGAGCCGGTGATGCCCTACCTGTCTAGCCCGGTGCTCAACGTCAAGGTTCTGGCCCTGTTTCTCATTGCTTTCGCTTTGGATGAGAGCCAGGTGAGTAGGTTACGAGCTATTTCAGATTATAGTTGAATTTTCGTGATGCCTTACTAAAAATGGCCGTCTAAATGATCTGTCTAAATTTATACATTAAATTTTTGTTACGCCCTACTAATAGTAAAAGGTTATGATTTTATCACAAAAACATTTTTAATCATTGATTAAAATGCCACGTTTCCAAAATGAGCCAGAATAACTAAATTTACATATTTAAGCATTATACTCGTATTTAAAAAATTTTCATGGGCCACATGCAGCTTTAAATAAAGCACCGCTTTAACCCTCCCTGAAACGGAAACAATGCCCTACAAGGCCGAGCTATACGAGAGCGCTACCGAAGTGATGCAGTTCCTCGTGAACAGCCTCAAGGAGGCCACCTCGACGCCAACACGGACCTGCCATGTCAGCCTTCTTGACGCTGACTATCAGACCTACCACGTCATCGAGCTGGCCAAGTGCATCAACCGGCTCGCCCTGAACGAAGTCAACAAGAAACTGCTAGTTGGCTTCGGCCTTTTGCCGGTGTTGCACGCGATGTTGGACAGCAACTCCGAGACCGAAGTCGCCGCAGCGTTGGACATTTTGTTCACACTCAGCTTCAGGTTGGTTAGCGATGCACACATACACACACAAATGCATGTTCTAACAATTTCGAGCTAGGTGTACATGAGAACTCACTTGCTCCCCAGTTGTGCAAAAATGGCTTACAGCCTGTTTTTAAAAGCGACATACAAAGCAGCTCTTGATCTGTTGCAGTTAGCAGCAAAATTTGTACATAATGAATAGCTTATTTATTGCTCAGTAATAACTTGACACCGATATTTTAAACAAACTACTAGTTTCTCAATTTATTGAGACGAATTTGACAAAAGTGCATAACTCAACATCATGCCAAAAAATGTTTAATGCATAGGATAGTCATTATCACAGATATGGTAGTTACTTTGCTAGACAAAGACTTAGCTACCACAATACCAACTTTTACATTGTTGGTCCTTGTGAGCAGCAAAATGCAGATGCCTCTTAGAAGCAAATGAACTCAAATGGATATACAACATACCGTATAAACTTCTATTCTTTACCACCTTTGCAACTGTCGCACTCGAAAATAATCAAATAATAAAATAAACATCAACCAACTCGAACCCGCACCAGAGAGGACAATCGCGAGGCCATCAAGCAGCAGTTTTCGGACCGGCTGCAGCGCCTGTACTCCAGCAGCGAGCCCACTAAGCACACCCGCAGACTGTGGCGCAGCTATCGGTCGATGCAGGGATTGGATCTTAACCTGGACGGCTTTGTCTCGGGTCTTTGTAGCAGCGGGGCCGATAGCGGTACGGCCTTGGATGGAAAGACTAAGAAACTAAATGTTTTAAAAAATAGCAAGTAAGTACCAGAACAAAGACCAATAATCAAAGACAAAGAGTCCGCTGGTCCGTACGTCATGATTAGCTATCAGCACGAGAACAAACAGTTAGCAATGCGCATCAAGGAAGCACTAAATCAGAATGGCATACAGGTTTGTAAAACTGTATGGCCACAAAAGTGGCCATGGTTCTTGCGTTTTTTTTCAATAAGCTACGTTATTCTTTTTCTACGATTCAGTTGTAACATTTCTTTTTTCGGTAGTTCTGATCGTAACTTCTTATTGTGTAACTTATGGTTTTCCTATCAATAGAAACATTTAAAGAAAATATGATAAATGCCTCGTGGGGTATTTTATAAACTAATTTGTAACCTTATGAACAACATCATCTGTAGGCTCATCTGGCGCTCCATTTGTAAAGTCATATGTAACGCCATTTACATCATCATCTACTCTTTCCACCTGGCCCGCCCGCAGGTGTGGATAGACTACGAACAAATGCAGGGCAGCGACGGTGGCGGCTCCACTCTGGGCCTCATGGCCGACGGCGTTGAAGGCTGCTTCGCCTTTCTCATGTGCATGAGCCGCACCTACAAAGACTCCAACAATTGTCGCTTAGAGGCCGAATACGCCTATAAGAAGCAGAAGCTGATTGTTCCACTGCTGATGGAGCAGCGGTACAGGCCTAGCGGATGGCTGGGCATAATGCTGGGCATGGGTATGTACAGAGACTTCTCTGGCAAGTATCCTTTCGAGACGAAGCTGGCAGAACTGCTCGAGGTGCTGCGAAAAGCTCTGAACGAATCCCTTCAGGTTGGTTTTTAATGTTCTGCTTTATCGTGTTTTTAATTTTTTTTTTTCAATATTTCAGTTTGATGGGGTTGATGGTCATTTCAGCTACCTAAATGTCCACTTCGGCGTCCTTGATGTCCCATGCTGCGTCCTTGATGTTCATTTTTTGCGTCCTTGATGTCCATTTCTGCGTCCTTGATATCCATCTCGGCGTCCTTGATGTCCATTTCTGTCCGTGTTTCTTGTCCCTAACATCAGCATTCTTGATGTCTATTTCCTTGTGTTGGGGTGTGCATTACAACGCTCTCGATGTTTTTGTTTCTGTGGCACCTGAAATATTTTCATTTTTTAAGCGACGGCCCTTCACTAACCTCAGAGACGTGCAGTTTAGTGTCACATGTCAAACAATCCACGCAGGCTGCAGCTCCGCTCCCGGAGAAGTCTCAAAGCTCCGTGCCAGTTGAGAAGGTGTCCTCAAGCGGTGGCGGTGGCCAGCTCAGCCGGCCAGTGAGCGGCGCCTCTCGCGAGCATCATTTTCCGTCGGCCTACTCGGCGCTGCCACCAATCAGCGGTGGCAGCGTCGCGCGAGTCAGCAGCTGGACGCACGAGCAGACAGTCAGTTGGCTGGCCGAGCGATCCGACCTGCTGACCGAGTCGGCCCTGGAGCCGTCAATTTGCGGCGCCGATTTGCAATTTTTAGTGACGGCTCGCGACCGAGATCCGCGCAGTTTCTACCGGCTAGCGGAAAGGTATCTGGTGCAGCGGCCGGCCTCTGTGCTGTGCTTGGCTCGGTTTGTCAACGCGTTGTACGAGCTGTGATAGCTGATGTGCACATGGCTGACTGCTGCACAGACTACCTCGACAAATTTTATTCAACTGAATTTGTTTCATTAACAGGACGAACACTAGGATATTTTAGATAAAGTATACAATTGTATAATAAATGATGAATACAAATACGACAAATGTGAATAAGTAAAAATCATGTACGAATAAATTGTGTGATATATTCGATATTTATCATGACCAAACAGTTTTCATTGCTTCAAATCACATAATTTACACATGAAGAATTTTTACCATCTGTAAAATCGCACTCAGCCTATAAAAAACAACAACGAACCTTCGCTCCCACACCAGAGAGGACAATCGCGAGGCCATCAAGCAGCCAGTTCTCGGACTGGCTGCAGCGCCTGCACTCCAGCAGCGAGCCCACTAAGCACACCCGCAGACTGTGGCGCAGCTATCGGTCGATGCAGAGCTTGGATCTTAACCTGGACGGCTTCGTCTCGAGCCTTTGCAGCAGTGGGGCCGATAGCGGTATGGCATTGTACGGTTGGACGGTTGTACGGTTGGCTCCTTAAGCTCCGTAGAGCTTCCAAGACTTCCACGCCGCTTAAGTACTGCTCAAATTGATGTTGAAATCTTCCTCCAAGGCCGTTGCCATGACTCTCTCTCTGTCTCCTCGATTGGCCACAGATATCCTGAAGTAATGGAAAAATAGTTATTTTTGGCAGTCGGGGTCTGGAAAATGAGGAAAAATAAGTAATAGGGGAACGAGCGCGCATTCTGGAAGACGGATGACGGAATAGAGGAGTCTGGTAGACAAGGGTATAGAGAACCCGGGATTACGCAATTGAAATACTAGTTAAGTATGATTACAATGAAAACAATGAAAATAAGGCGCCAATAGCGGGGAGCAATAGCAGGGACGCGATTGCGCAATAATGAACAATAGCGGAAAAACCGTGGTTAGAAAAAAACTTAGCATGTAGGGTATCAATCCAAGACAAAATAAAATGCCGTTTTATGCAAAAGTTTATGTTACTTTCGCGACACAACATCCCTCTCCCTTTTAAAGTTTTTGCTGGTATCTATCCGGTGGTCTTCTCGTTCGCTTCGGGCAATCTGTGATCTGCCACTGAAGGCTCTACCACTAGTTCATTCGTTGCCTCAAGATCTGTCCCTTACATGATCGCGTCTTTGTCCGTCCTGGACTCGCCCTAACTGCTCACCCCCAGCCTCCGTTTCGCTTGCGACAGACGTTGTCAGTGATGAATGATCATGAATTTTGTATCAATTTCGCAAATTCATTCAGCAAGACAAAACTCTTTTTGCGCCCCAAACCAAACTACCAGAAAATTCGACACCAAGCCTCCTTTGGTAGTGGCCATGGTTTTGGAACTGGTTTCTGGGATAGTCACATGCACTTGTGACATTCCGAGATGCACTTTTCTATTTCTGCCAATATACGCAGCCACCAGACAAGCTGGTGGCCCACGCCTTCATGGCTTGCACTCCTGGATGGCAATAATGAAGAAATGAGATGACTTGCATTCAGAGTTTTGCACGGATGACGATCCGATGGTCCAGTAGCAGCAGATGGTCACTGCAATTCAGTTTGGTCTGTACATGTACGTGTACTCTTCTGTACGAGTCCGGCATGTCTTCACCAGATCGAAACTTATGCAGAACGTCTTGGATCTTCTTATCCTCTATGGATGCCTATTCAACCAGATCCTTTCTGACTGGTCCATCTTCTAACAGTGAGATGTCCACTGCCGTGGATTCAGTTGCCGCTTTAGTCATATCGGACTTATTTACGTCAGTTGGGACCACGACAACGCATCTGCACGAGGGGAATTCATGCGTTCTTTTGCCTTTAACTTGGTACTGGTGCGTTACCGGCAACTCAGCCCAGCGTTGCACTCTCTTGCTTGCTCTTTCATGCAGGTCTTTGTGAGATGCGAAGAGATGAAAGTCCAGTGGCTATCTTTGTGATCGGTCACAATCACAAACCTCGGATGGCTAGAAATCAATTAAAATTTTTCACGCACCAGACCACAGCGAGAGCTTAGCGTTCCAGCTGACTGTATCGCGACTCCACGGCTTAGAAATAAGCAAGTTTGTTTCTCAATACTCTTCGGACTCTAATACCATAAGCCGACGAATCAGTAATTAGAATAAGCTCCTCATTTGGGTCGTAGGATACCAGAACATTTCTTGATGTGATGTTCTGCTTCAACTGCATAACTGCTATCCTATGTTCCGGCATCCAAATTCTGCTAGCGTCCTTATTCAAGAAGATCAAACACGGGAATAAAAAATGATTGTACAATAATGCCGCGAGTTCAGTCCTTTTTAACAAAATGCAAGTATTAAAATATGCTTATGCTCTGAAAATCAACATACTGGCATAAAATTTCTAAATTAACTGTAAAGCGTTGCTCAGCTTCCTATATTATATTCTAAATTAAATATTAACTTAATTAATTTGGTACGGCTTTGTCACAACATTCGTCTCAGGGACACACGGAATCGACAGGCCATTTAAGCGACAACATAGCAGCGGTGAAGCGAGGCCTAAGCCTAAGCTTATTTAACATTAGGTAGCTTGCCAAAAGTCTAACCTCGCTTTGCATATTAGCTTTTTGTGGCTAGTTTGAAAATTTCTGTGGCTGTCAATTAATGACACAATTAAACTATAATTATAAAACTCATCAGCCTTTTTAGTTGCTTTAACTTAAAAAATGCCACACTCAATATGCGAATGCGCCTGTATTTTTTGTAGGCTAGGCTACTATGGCAATTAGGGGACACAATACAAACTCTTGAGCTCTCCTTTATTTCAATAAAGAGTCTTCTTATTTTACACTTTTTCTGCTTATTTTCACTCATAATAAATGTGCAGACACCCTCTATTCCATAGTCACAAAGATAGCAAGTTCATTAGTTAGTGTATGCCATTAATTGATGTTTGAACAGACCAGTCCTGTGTAGAAGCCAAAGTATACAAAGTTTTATTCCCCTAAATATTCTATAGCATGCCAAAAATGTCCATGCCAATAATATTTATGCTAAAATTGTAGACCCAATAGCCCATAAGATTTTTCTCAAATTAGACATACTAGAAAGTGACCATGATTATGAATTTTGTCACTATTGTATATGATCATGACCTTTTTGTCATGGTGGTTGTGATTATTGAAATACATTATTGGTTTTCACAATTATAATTATTTAAAATACTTGTAGGCAATATATTTTAGAAAAGTTGTTTTTTTGAACTTTGTATTTTTATTAAGCTTTGAATTCTACTGTGTTAGGGTTATTTAAGATAAAAATTAAAATAGAAAAAAATGAGTGGCAACATTTTTTTTTCTATTTGTAGGCCTTTTTATAGGTCAGATTACTATATAGTCATCATATATCAAAACAAAAGAATGCAATTTTCCATTGCTAGATTATATCATAGGCCTAGTTTGTCATGGTCATCATAACCCTAAATCATAGACCATATCATGGCAAAAAATCACTCTGGGTTAGTCTCTAATTACTACAATAATATAACTTCTATATTGGACAGTTTGATTAGTAATATTATATAGCTATAATAATATTAGACCATTCCACTCAGTTTTTTGGAACTTCTTGGCTGGCACTCATCTTGTGAGTGCTGGCTAGGTAGTTGCCCTTGCACATTTGGTAAATGTGCTAGAAATGGCAGACTTTGCGGAAGCATTTGTTAGCATTAAAGTTGTTGCATACTGGTCTCCTTATTGACAGCTGAGAGGTCTTAGGCTTCTTGGGTTGAGTGTTGCTATTACTGTCTGGTGCCAACAAGTGCCTTGCTAGCAGCTGGAAAGACTCTAGCCCATGGGAAATTGCAGCTATGCTGGTTGATGTAGTAGCTCTTGTCAAAGTGCATGATCTTTGCCATGCTAAAACCCAACTCAGCTAGCTTACCACTCCATATATTGTACTTCAGGTAATGTCTGAGCTTGGAGACATCTGGCTATCCATCCAAACCTACTTTAATTAGCTAACCTCTGCTTAGCATGAAGTCCAGCACCTTGGCATAGCCAACAATCCACTGTGCCAGGCTGATACTTTCTGCAATAATCAATTTATTTCCTTTAAACACCAAATTGCCTGACTGGCTGTGAACAATTGTATTCTCGGAAATCAGAGACTAGCAGTGGCTTTGGGCTCTTTGATCAAAGGTCTCTAGACTGCACAACAAAGCCTTCATTATGCATTAGCAAAGTATGGAGGTTCAATCACCACTCACCAAGATCATTGGCAGCTGGTTGTGGGTCGGCCAGGTAGGATCCAAGCTCAGACTGAGGGCCACTTCCTTGCACTGCAGCTGTAGCAGACAAATATGTTGCTGTGTAGCCCAGGTCCAGCTGCTGCAGGGGGCCTGGTGCTGTCATCATTGCTAGCCATCTGAAGAAGCTCATCTACTCTCAACTGGAAGTTCTGTCTTGTCTGGTGCACTCATGTCATTCTGTAGGGCACAAATTCTTTCAATTTTGTCACTTCTAGTGGCTGCAATTACTATCTTTGGTAGTGCAGCTCAGCAATATAAGCTGCTCTGACAATTGGTGCATAGTCATGCTTAGTAGTTGATCCATTCACTTAAGCACTACTATGTCTGGCTTGAAATAAAAGTTTAGACAGCAGCAGGGTTTTTTTGGCTTAGTGCTGCATTTAAAAAGGGGCATGCGCAGCATCTTGCAGCTAAGGACTAAGGCAATGGGCAACATGGTGTGCTTTACATTATAGTAAAAGTAACCAAATGGGAGCAGAGATGCAAGGCAGTGCTCCACATTAAAGTTGTGTAAAGCCACCATGCCGGCTGGCTCTACTCACTCAATATTAGAACTATTAAAATTCTATATTTATAGATAAGTCTCAAATAAGCTACCTCTTTAAAAAAACAAGTGTTAGTGAGATATAGAGACATATTTCTATATTAAATTTGGCAATGGTAATAATTGGCTAAATACTAATGTAGCTGGAGCCTCTAGCTTTCATTTGGAATCTATTGATTATTGATTTTTATAAAGCAAGTAAATTAAAAACACCAAAAATAGTTATATCTCAAAATATCTAATAAATTAGCTGGTATAATAATAGACAATGGACCAGTTCTTGTATGAGCGTATTTGTGATTATACTGTATCAACAAAGGCTATAAGAATTGGTGGCATTGTGTTTTTCCTAGCAGGTCAAGCTGCTAGCATCAAAGATAGTGTCCAATATAATATAGAGATTTGATTTTTTACCAACAAAAATGGACAAAACTGCTCTTAAATATGATTTGTTAATACCATATATATCACTATATCTTGAGCTGGAATAGTAGCCAATGATAGGACAACCAGATTTGGGACAAAAAATGGCCAATAATTTCCTTTATTTTGATGTTGAAAAATTTTTAAGTATTTAAACAAAATATTTACATTTTTAAAAAACAACTCTAGTATTTCTAATATTTCTAGTTTTAATTGACTATATATATGCTCAGACTTTAAATAATAACTTAAAATGGCTTATGCAATTTAATTTTATTTATCTTGTCTGTTATACCTCCTACAGACAAATTTTTTTTATTGGTCAATAAATAATCTGGAATTTACTTGCACACTATTGCAGGCCAAGAATTTTTGTGCAATGAAGCAAAAATAGTGCAATGCTCCATTTTTGTGCCAAATGCATGCAATAGAATTTTACATGGACATTTGTAAATGCTTGCTAGTTTACTCTGGGATCCTCAAGGCACACAGGATTTCATATTAAACTGTTTTAGAAACCAGAGCTACTCTACTCAAGTGGACATCTGATTATCCTTTAGGGCAATTTTTTGTGTCAATCTCTGCCCCTAGAAGCACTGTGGCATGCACTTTATTGCTGATAACTTTTTAATATTATGTTAAGTAATATTCATAAATTAAAAATTACTTGATTTTTGTGGATAGTGGATTGAAAAATATTAACTATAAATGGGGGAATCGGTCTGCATAACTAATGCACAAGGAAACCAACATTTTCAGAAGAAACTACAGGTAACATTCTGTCGCGGAAGCGACTCCAAAGCTAATGGTTCAGCTTCGGCTTCGTCCTCCACAGTAACCAAACGCCATCGCCGTCGTCGCCGAGGCGTCCTTAGCAACAAGAAGGCTGGCTCGGGCGTCTGCCAGCGCTGCCAGTGCAGGCTAAATTCGTCATCGAGTTTTTCTTTG
This sequence comes from Macrostomum cliftonense, assembly GCA_950096795.1. Lineage (NCBI taxonomy): Eukaryota > Metazoa > Platyhelminthes > Macrostomidae > Macrostomum > Macrostomum cliftonense. Next base: position 1,346,239 of record CATNEM010000089.1, on the reverse strand, counting down.
TCAGCCTCGTCCTCGCAGCTGCATTCATCAACTAGCGGCGCTGGCGGCTGCAGCCAGGTAAATTCTGAGTTTTGTCTATCCAGGGCTATTAAGAATGGATTAACAAGTGTTAGGCTGTCAATAAAAAGGATTATATAAGTTTTTGTTATTAAGGACACCCACCCTTAATTTACGCAAGCTCACTCTTAATCTCAGCTAGGTGGACTGAAGCAATGCGGGATTGTGTTCTAGACATGGGGCTCGAACCCACCACCTTGCGATCAGAGGCAATCGCCCTAGCCACTAGGCTAAAACTTTCCAACACAAGAATATTAATTTATATGAGAAAATTCGCCTTGTACTACTTATACCTTATACCTAGCTAATAAGTAACACGTAAAAAAAACAAGATTAACAAAAACGATTTCAGGCTAGCCTGCTGGGGCAACAGTCGCTTTATCACCAGCGTCAGCAGCTAGTCAGACTGAAGGCCAACAATCAGGATCTAGCTCGGGAAAACGCCGCCTTGCTATTGGATAATCAGCGTCTAGCCGCGGAGGTGCAAAAATTGCGACAGGACAATTTGATTTTGCAACAGCGCGTTGCGCGATTGCCAGATCTGAGATCCAATCTGATGGGCGTCCTGGATTCTGTGTACAGGTGATTCATGGGGATCAATTAGGAATGATGTACAAGGGATATCAATGGGAATGATGAACTAGGGACATCAATCGGGAATGATGAACTAGGGATATCAATGGGAATGATGAACTAGGGACATCAATCGGGAATGATGAACTAGGGATATCAATCGGGAATGATAAACTAGGGATATCAATGGGGAATGTTGTACAAGGGATATCAATGGAGAATGATGTACAAGGGATATCAATGGAGAATGATGTACAAGGGATATCAATGGAGAATGATGTACAAGGGATATCAATGGAGAATGATGTACAAGGGATATCAATGGGAATGATGTACAAGGGATATCAATAGGAAAGGTGTACAAGGGATTTCCATAAGGAAAATATAGGAGGGATATCAATGGTGAGTGGAATGTTTAGAAGGGAAATTAATTACCATTTTCTATTCCCCAATTCAGATGCGTTGACCAGCTGAACAGCGAGCAAGACGCCTCGGTCAGCAACCAGACTGTCCGATCCTCGTTGACTGTCGCAGTCCCGACCCGAGCCGTCGAATCTCATCATCATCCTGACGATGATTTTGTTGACGAAGAAGGCTCCGACGAGGCGCATTCATTGTTCAGTCGTCCAGTTGGTTCCGTGTCCTCGCCGCCGCGTCTTCACCAGCAGCAGCAGCAGGCGCCGCAGGTTCGCGTAGTTGCTGCCGCACCGTCCACCTCCGTCATTGCCGAGGTGTCGGCTTCGGCTGAGCTCGGCTGCGCGTCCTTGACAACGCTAAACAATTCTATGGGGGAAGAAGCCGAAGCTGCGATCAACTCCAACGTGCCAACGCAGCCGGCCATCGATGAGAACGACGCAGTCTGCGAGTTGGCCGAGCCGCCAGAAGGTGCCGTTTCGCCTCCAGCTGTTCAGCCGTCGCAGCCGCAGCCGAAGCAGCGGAAGACAACGGCGGACAAGCGACAGCTATCCAAATCCAAAGAGAAGAAGCCCAGTAAGTCCAAATCGGAACGGGTCAACAAGTCCAGCGCTGCGGAGGCCGCCGCTCCGACAAAACGGCCAGCCAGGTCGACGCGCCGGCCGGTGAGCTACGCGGAAGGCGAGTCCGACCTGCTGGCATCGCCGGAGTCCCAGGCGTCATCATCGGCTGCGTCGTCGGACAGAGCCGGCGGCCGGCAGCGCTCGGTGATGGCGGTGCAGAAGGCTCCGGGCCAGATTCAATACCTGGTGGCTGTCGACGCAGGCAAGCGGAATCCGGACGACGCCAGCAAGATCATGCCACCGCCGCCGCCGCCGCCTCCCCCGCCGAACAAGCAAGTCAAAGGCAGTCGGAAGCGCCGACTAGCTTCGTCGGAATCGGCCTCGGTTGGCAGCAGCGGAGGCGCGGCGTCCACAGCCGATCCGCAGGACGATCCGTTCAACTTGAGCGCCAATCGGACAGCCAATCTGTCCGCTCTGCCCGACAGCCTTCAGGGCCTGAGGGAGCGCTGCCAGAACATTCGTGAGGTCGAGCCAAGCTCCGGCCAGCCGCCGCCAGTCGCTAAGCACGAGGAGCAGAAGCCGGCGAACAAAAAATCCAAAGCCAAGAAAGTGTCGGACGGCAAGGCCGCCGCCGGCAATCAGACCGACAACGTTAAAAAGAAGAATTTGCGTCGTCAGCAGCAACAACAGCAGGCGCAGCTCAATGAGTCGGACGATGCTGATTTTGTCAGTCTTTATTGATTGACAGTAGGTTTAGCACTGTTGTTTTTCTGGTTAGCTAGCGCTTTGAAGGCGCCCACTGAACTGTGCGTTTGTTAAAGTTTAGTTTGCCCAATTACTTTATTGGTTGTTAGTGCAATCTGAAAGGTAGTGAAGTAGACCTGAGAAATGCTTCTAATAGACCTGAAGCATACTGAAGTAGACCTGAAGCATACTGAAGTAGACCTGAGGGATACTGAAGTAGACCTGAAGCATACTGAAGTAGACCTGAAGCATACTGAAGTAGACCTGAAGCATACTGAAGTAGACCTGAAGCATACTGAAGTAGACCTGAAGCATACTGAAGTAGATCTGAAGGATACTGAAGTAGACCTGAAGCATACTGAAGTAGATCTGAAGGATACTGAAGTAGACCTGAGGGATACTGAAGTAGACCTGAAGCATACTGAAGTAGACCTGAAGCATACTGAAGTAGACCTGAAGCATACTGAAGTAGACCTGAAGCATACTGAAGTAGACCTGAAGCATACTGAAGTAGACCTGAAGCATACTGAAGTAGACCTGAAGCATACTGAAGTAGATCTGAAGGATACTGAAGTAGACCTGAAGCATACTGAAGTAGACCTGATGGATACTGAAGTAGACCTGAAGCATACTGAAGTAGACCTGATGGATACTGAAGTAGACCTGAAGCATACTGAAGTAGACCTAAAGCATACTAAAGTAGACCTGAAGGATACTGAAGTAGACCTGAAGGATGCTAAAAAATACCAGAAAGAGATAGTGAAGAAAGTTCTGAATGGTGCGTTGTTACAAGTATGGCACAATTTAGCATAATGCCAAAGTCAATATATAATTATTTCAATAGTTGGTGAATATATTATAATTGCTTTATGTGACTTGTACTTGTTTTTTTAATACAAAAGTCAAACTGTTTATCTGCTGCGTTTATTTTTCATTTCATTTAATCTTTTACTCTTTAAATTGTATGGTGTAAATTCATGTTTTATTTTTGTTTTAATCAAGTTTTTTGCTGCTTTAACCCTCAATTTTATTGCCTCTAACACCTCGGTGCTAATTAGTCCAGCCCACTTATTAGCTGAATGTTTTACTGCTGCATCCAAGTTTTTTTTAACTCTAATTGAAATGATTTGTCCTGCTCCAACTATGCTTTAATTAGTTGTTAATCTGCATTGACTAGTACTGTCAAAATGTTAATCATTCTTTTAAGAAGTATTAGCTTTTTATTAATCAATACTGTCTATAATTTAATGTCTTATTTATTTGTTTATCGAATCCATTTTTCTTGCAATTTTATTTTTATATTATAAAATTTCTAGGCCAGTGGTACAAAATATACTCAAAATATGCATAGTAATGTGGGAGAATTGATAAATTGGGATCTAGGGACAATATAAACCACAAGGATCTAGGGACAGCAGAATCCAGAACCCATAGGGATCTAACAGCAGAATCCATAGGGATCTAGGGACAGCAGAATCCGTAGGGATCTAGAGACAATAGAATCCATAGGGATCTAGGGAGTTGGGCTTGTGACCTTAGTGACCTTAGGCTTCATAATAATGTATAGACTTTAAAGAAGACGCAAATAGAACTGCAGAAGAACTTATATAAACTTATATATGAAAACGAGGAGGCGAGTGGCTCGGCGGTCTACCGCGTCTCTGCCTTGTGTGCCACTGGTCCGGGTTCGACCCCGCCTTGTAGGTTGGCTATTTTCCCTAGCGCGGTTTCGTATGTAGGGTCCACATTAATTTGTGGCCTTGTGCACGAATTGGTTGGGCTATGGGCCAGTTGTGCAATTTACGCCCATGAGGGCAACCCCCAAAGGCATAGAGAGTGTACATTCCTGGAACCGCCGCTTGTACACCCTATGTGAGTGCGTGACTGGGTGCCGGCCTGTGTGTGTGTCTATGCCTGCATACCGTATTTAGTGTGACTGAACGCGCTTCAGGAGTCAGCGCAATCGACAGTCATGCCCAGTCGCTGGTTGAGCTAAAGTGCCTACAGCCCTCCTGAAGATTATCTATGTAAACGATGTAAACCAATAGGGCTCCACAGACCCCGCAAAAGCAACCACCCAACAAACCTGACAGCCATTATACCTCGCATTGCAGCGGCAGAAATGTCGGCCTCGTCCAGCAACCTGAGCAGCGAAAAGATTAAATTCTTTCTCGACCAGCGCCTAACAGAGAGTCGCAGCGAGTTGGACCGCAGCTATCGCAACCTGGGCAATGTGGCCAAATTCTGCGAAGAGAATTATCTGTCTGCGCCGGACAAACAGGCCGCGCTGGAGAAGACAATGCACTACACTACCCAGGCGCTGGCTAGCGTTGCTTATCAAGTGAACGTGGTCTCGGCTGATTTTATTCAACTGTTGGAATTGCAGAATCGCGAATTGGGCCGGCTCACTGCTGAGGTTGGCGTTTTGGATACCAAGGTGCGTGCTTTTATTGGTCCAAAGAATCAAGAATCGCCCCTCAATTTCTCACTTCTCAGAAGAATCACCCCCCAATCCCCCAGAAGAATCGCCTCCCCGTCCCCAGATCCCTCATAGAAATCATCCCCAATCTCTCAGAAGAATCGCTTCCCCAAATCTCTCAGAAGAATCGCCCCTCAATCCCCCAGAAGAATCGCCCCTCAATCCCCCAGAAGAATCGCCCCTCAATCCCCCAGAAGAATCGCCCCTCAATCCCCCAGAATAATCGCCTCCCCATCCCCAGATCCCTCAAAGAAATCACCCCCCAATCCCCCAGAAGAATCGCCCCTCAATCCCCCAGAATAATCGCCTCCCCATCCCCAGATCCCTCAAAGAAATCACCCCCCAATCTCCCAGAAGAATCTGGGAGAAAGAATCCACAAATCCCTCAAAAGAATCGCCCCTCAATCTCTCAAAAGAATCGCCCCTCAATCTCTTAAAAGAATCGCCCCTCAATCTCTTAGAAGAATCGCCCCTCAATCCCCCAGAAGAATCGCCTCCCTAAATCCCCCAGGAGAATCGCTTCCCCAAATCCCCCAGAAGAATCGCTCCCCCCAAATCCCCCAGAAAAATCGCTCCCCCAAATTCCCCAGAAGAATCGCTCCCCCAAATTCCCCAGAAAAATCGCTCCCCCAAATTCCCCAGAAAAATCGCTCCCCCAAATTCCCCAGAAGAATCGCTTCCCCAAATTCCCCAGAAGAATCGCTTCCCCAAATTCCCCAGAAGAATCGCTCCCCCAAATTCCCCAGAAGAATCGCTTCCCCAAATTCCCCAGAAGAATCGCTTCCCCAAATTCCCCAGAAGAATCGCTCCCCTAAATCCCCCAGAAAAATCGCTCCCCCAAATTCCCCAGAAGAATCGCTTCCCCAAATCCTCCACAAGAAATACCCTCCAATCCCCCAGAAGAATCGCTTCCCCCAATCCCCCAGAAGAATCGCTTCCCCCAATCCCCCAGAAGAATCGCTTCCCCCAATCCCCCAGAAGAATCGCATCCCCCAATCCCCCAGAAGAATCGCTTCCCCCAATCCCCCAGAAGAATCGCTTCCCCCAATCCCCCAGAAGAATCGCTTCCCCCAATCCCCCAGAAGAATCGCTTCCCCCAATCCCCCAGAAGAATCGCTTCCCCCAATCCCCCAGAAGAATCGCTTCCCCCAATCCCCCAGAAGAATCGCTTCCCCCAATCCTCCATAAGAATCGCTTCCCCAAATCCTCCATAAGAATCGCTTCCCCAAATCCTCCATAAGAAATACCCTCCAATCCCGCAGAAGAATCGCTCCCCCCAATCCCCCAGAAGAATCGCTTCCCCCAATCCCCCAGAAGAATCGCTTCCCCCAATCCCCCAGAAGAATCGCTTCCCCCAATCCCCCAGAAGAATCGCTTCCCCCAATCCTCCATAAGAATCGCTTCCCCAAATCCTCCATAAGAGTCGCTTCCCCAAATCCTCCATAAGAAATACCCTCCAATCCCGCAGAAGAATCGCTCCCCCCAATCCCCCAGAAGAATCGCTTCCCCCAATCCCCCAGAAGAATCGCTTCCCCCAATCCCCCAGAAGAATCGCTTCCCCCAATCCCCCAGAAGAATCGCTCCCCCCAATCCCCCAGAAGAATCGCTTCCCCAAATCCTCCATAAGAATCGCTTCCCCAAATCCTCCATAAGAAATACCCTCCAATCCCGCAGAAGAATCGCTCCCCCCAATCCCCCAGAAGAATCGCTTCCCCCAATCCCCCAGAAGAATCGCTTCCCCCAATCCCCCAGAAGAATCGCTTCCCCCAATCCCCCAGAAGAATCGCTCCCCCCAATCCCCCAGAAGAATCGCTTCCCCAAATCCTCCATAAGAATCGCTTCCCCAAATCCTCCATAAGAAATACCCTCCAATCCCGCAGAAGAATCGCTTCCCCAATCCTCCATAAGAATCGCTTCCCCAAATCCTCCATAAGAAATACCCTCCAATCCCGCAGAAGAATCGCTCCCCCCAATCCCCCAGAAGAATCGCTTCCCCAAATCCTCCATAAGAATCGCTTCCCCGAATCCTCCATAAGAAATACCCTCCAATCCCGCAGAAGAATCGCTCCCCCAAATTCCCCAGAAAAATCGCTTCCCCCAATCCCCCAGAAGAATCGCTTCCCCCAATCCCCCAGAAGAATCGCTTCCCCCAATCCCCCAGAAGAATCGCTTCCCCCAATCCTCCATAAGAATCGCTTCCCCAAATCCTCCATAAGAATCGCTTCCCCAAATCCTCCATAAGAAATACCCTCCAATCCCGCAGAAGAATCGCTCCCCCCAATCCCCCAGAAGAATCGCTTCCCCCAATCCCCCAGAAGAATCGCTTCCCCCAATCCCCCAGAAGAATCGCTTCCCCCAATCCCCCAGAAGAATCGCTTCCCCCAATCCTCCATAAGAATCGCTTCCCCAAATCCTCCATAAGAATCGCTTCCCCAAATCCTCCATAAGAAATACCCTCCAATCCCGCAGAAGAATCGCTCCCCCCAATCCCCCAGAAGAATCGCTTCCCCCAATCCCCCAGAAGAATCGCTTCCCCCAATCCCCCAGAAGAATCGCTTCCCCCAATCCCCCAGAAGAATCGCTCCCCCCAATCCCCCAGAAGAATCGCTTCCCCAAATCCTCCATAAGAATCGCTTCCCCAAATCCTCCATAAGAAATACCCTCCAATCCCGCAGAAGAATCGCTCCCCCCAATCCCCCAGAAGAATCGCTTCCCCCAATCCCCCAGAAGAATCGCTTCCCCCAATCCCCCAGAAGAATCGCTTCCCCCAATCCCCCAGAAGAATCGCTCCCCCCAATCCCCCAGAAGAATCGCTTCCCCAAATCCTCCATAAGAATCGCTTCCCCAAATCCTCCATAAGAAATACCCTCCAATCCCGCAGAAGAATCGCTTCCCCAATCCTCCATAAGAATCGCTTCCCCAAATCCTCCATAAGAAATACCCTCCAATCCCGCAGAAGAATCGCTCCCCCCAATCCCCCAGAAGAATCGCTTCCCCAAATCCTCCATAAGAATCGCTTCCCCGAATCCTCCATAAGAAATACCCTCCAATCCCGCAGAAGAATCGCTCCCCCCAATCCCCCAGAAGAATCGCTTCCCCCAATCCCCCATAAGAATCGCTTCCCCAAATCCTCCATAAGAAATACCCTCCAATCCCGCAGAAGAATCGCTCCCCCCAATCCCCCAGAAGAATCGCTTCCCCAAATTCCCCAGAAGAATCGCTTCCCCAAATCCCCCAGAAGAATCGCTTCCCCAAATCCTCCATAAGAAATACCCTCCAATCCCGCAGAAGAATCGCTCCCCCCAATCCCCCAGAAGAATCGCTTCCCCAAATCCTCCATAAGAAATACCCTCCAATCCCCCAGAAGATCCGCCTCCCCGTCTCCAGATCCCTCATAGATATCACCCCCGCAATTAGAGATGGTTCGAAATGGAATTTTTGATCCGATTCGATTCGACTCGAATATCTAGAGAACTGATCCGAATACCGAATAATACCGAATACGAATATTTAAACAAATTATGTCCCTAACTTACTACTTATTTGCGAGACTTCAGTAGTGAGTAGCAGACTTATAAAAAATTAAAATTAATCTTCTGAGAGATTGCGGGCCGCAGTCTCTCAGAAGAATCGTCTCCACAAATCCCTCAGAAGAATCGCCCCTCAATTTCTGAGTAGAATCGCCCCCATCCCTCAGACAAATCATCCCTAAACCTCCCAACTAAGCGCTGGCATCCCTCATTCCCTCCAAAACGCCGCCTCACCCACCAGGTGCGGGTGCACAAGGAGCGAATCGCCAGGCGGCACATCGGCCAGCTGACGTCCAACCGGCCGGCAGCCCCGGTGCCCGGCATGCGTCATCCCGGCGTCGTCTATCACGACGGTCCGGGCGGGCCGGCCGATGCCAAGCTGGCTAAGTACATTCGCCGGCCAATCGATTTCGACTCGTTAGACAGCGTCGGCCACGGACCCGGCGTTGACGCCGCCGGCAGCGCCGCCCAGTCGATGTCGCGTCAGAGCAGTTCCAACGCGTCGGCGGCCGCCGCGATAGCTTCATCGGCTGCGGAGGATTATCAGCATCGGGCTTCGTCCTATTCGTCGGCATCCGGGGTGTACGCCGCCGCTGCTGTGCAGCAGCAGATGCAGCAGCAGCAGCAGCAGCAGCAACAGCAGCAGAAGCGCGGCGCCATAGGCAGCTATGGAACCCTACCGGCAATGCATCATCAGCAACAACAGCATCAGCAGCAGCAGCCGCACATGCCACCCCTGGGCATCGCCAAGCCCATAATGCAGCAGCAGCCGTCGCAGCAGCAGCCGCCAAACCAGCACCATCGCAATTCTCTAGGCTACAATTTTCCAGCCCCGCTTGGTCCAACCGACGCTTCGCCGCCGCCGCCTCCGTTGCTAAGCAACGGTTCGGGTAGCAACGGAGGCGGCTCGGCAAGCTACTACGGTCAGCAGCATCAGTATCACTACTATCAGCCGCAGCAGCAGCAGCTCGGCTCCCCAGAGTCGCTGCCGCCGCCTCCGCCGCCGGACGACTTCCATCAGTTCTCTTCGTCGTCCAATTCAACTTATCAGCAGCAGCAGCAGGCGTCAGGTGTTGACATTAGCAACCTACTGCCGCAGGCCACCGATCAGCTGGTTGCTAGGCGACACGACGACCCCGATTGGGCGCCGCAGTACTACATCCAGCGGGTGGTGGCTATCTACGAATACACGGCCGATAAAGACGACGAATTGACGTTCAGAGAGAATGACGTCATCTATGTTGTTAAAAAGAATGACGACGGCTGGTGGGAGGGCTACATGGCCGGCGGGGTCAGCGGCCTGTTTCCTGGAAACTATGTAGAATAAATTTTTTTTTCAGTGTTGTGTCGCGACTTTCAAGTTTTAAATTTGGACGAAATATCTAGTTGCTATGCGAGATTTTGGCTTTTTGAGAACTTCTGGCTCACGTTTGTAGCAGCTGCTTGAGGTCTTGTAGTTTGCTGTGAGATCTTCTGCTTACTGGGTGAGATCTTCTGCTTACTGGGTGAGATCTTCTGCTTACTGGGTGAGATCTTCTGCTTACTGGGTGAGATCTTCTGCTTACTGGGTGAGATCTTCTGCTTACTGGGTGAGATCTTCTGCTTACTGGGTGAGATCTTCTGCTTACTGGGTGAGATCTTCTGCTTACTGGGTGAGATCTTCTGCTTACTGGGTGAGATCTTCTGCTTACTGGGTGAGATCTTCTGCTTACTGGGTGAGATCTTCTGCTTACTGGGTGAGATCTTCTGCTTACTGGGTGAGATCTTCTGCTTACTGGGTGAGATCTTCTGCTTACTGGGTGAGATCTTCTGCTTACTGGGTGAGATCTTCTGCTTACTGGGTGAGATCTTCTGCTTACTGGGTGAGATCTTCTGCTTACTGGGTGAGATCTCACTGTTACTGTGTGAGATTTTCTGTTATTGGGTGAGATCTTTCTGTTACTGTGTGAGATCTTTCTGCTCCTGATTGAGATTTCTCTGTTACTTTGTGAGATTTTCTGTTATTAGGTGAGATCTTTCTGTTAATGGGTGAGATCTTTCTGTTAATGGGCGAGATCTTTCTGTTAATGGGTGAGATCTTTCTGTTAATGGGCGAGATCTTTCTGTTAATGGGCGAGATCTTTCTGTTAATGGGCGAGATCTTTCTGTTAATGGGTGAGATCTTTCTGTTTCTGGGTGAGATCTTTCTGTTAATGGGTGAGATCTTTCTGTTACTGGGTGAGATCTTTATGTTAATGGGTGAGATCTTTCTGTTAATGGGCGAGATCTTTCTGTTAATGGGCGAGATCTTTCTGTTAATGGGCGAGATCTTTCTGTTAATGGGTGAGATCTTTCTGTTACTGTGTGAGATCTTTCTGTTAATGGGTGAGATCTTTCTGTTAATGGGTGAGATCTTTCTGTTACTGGGTGAGATCTTCTTGCTACTGTGTGAGATCTTTCTGCTCCTGGTTGAGATCTTTCTGTTACTGTGTGATATCTTTCTGCTACTTTGTGAGATCTCTCTGTTACTGTGTGAGATTTTCTGTTAGTGGGTAAGATCTTTCTGTTACTGGGTAAGATCTTTCTGTTACTGGGTAAGATCTTTCTGTTACTGGGTAAGATCTTTCTGTTACTGGGTAAGATCTTTCTGTTACTGTGAGATCTCTCTGTTACTGTGTGAGATTTTCTGTTAGTGGGTGAGATCTTGTTACTGTGTGAGATCTTTCTGCTCCTGGTTGAGATCTTTCTGTTACTGTGTGAGATCTTTCTGCTACTTTGTGAGATCTCTCTGTTACTGTGTGAGATTTTTTGTTAGTGGGTGAGATCTTGTTACTGTGTGAGATCTTTCTGTTACTGGGTAAGATCTGCTTACTGCATGAGATCTAGTTACAAGTTGAGATCCACCCAATAAAATGCAACTCTAATGTCAAGGACCAGCTTTGTTTCTTAGAAATAAACACCTTGTAAATATTATTGTCCAATTACACTTTGTGTCTCCGGTTTTCCCCTTCCTATTGCTTGAGCAACATTAAATAACGTAGAGGCAGAGCCGATCAATAGACCGCTTTTTCTGAGCAATATTTATTAGTTATTAATTTGTTTATTGTCTTGCAATTGCCGTTTGTTTATTCTATGTTTTATTGCTAAATTTAGTCAGAAATTTTGACTGTAAAACCAGCCTCTCTAAGTCATTTATGCTTAGCTACTCATGTGCTTATTGCTCACATATTTTTTTTACATTTCTTCCCTTTAAATGTTGGAGTACTGGCTGGCCTACTTGTAGTAGATTGAAATGCGCGTTTTACTTTGTTTTTTATTCAATCTTAAATAATAATTAAAACAGTGCTAGTGTATTAAAGTGTATTAAACTCCCGCTTTGCTTGTTCAGTGCAATTTTCTAACTTTTAAGAAAGAGTAAAAGATAAACTCTACTCTCAGGATGGCTCCGCTACTCTCGTCTTGTGTAAATCCAGTTTTTGTTTTATTAAACTAATACAAATTTAAAATGGCGATCGTCAATAAGTTGAAAATATTATTAAATAACCCGGTTATTAGTAATTAATCAGTAATGCCATAAAGGTAGGCCTTCAGTATAGATACTAGAATATATAATTTTAATAATCTCCTACTGGTGAAGCACAGCTGCTTTGTACTATTAATTATTTATCAATTTTTTAAATGTGAAATTTATATTGCTTGTAATAATTATATATGAATCCATATGCGAATGATTATAGAAAATCTATACGTATGCAGCGATTGCTTACGTATGTGTTTTTTTTCTTCAATTTCTTATAACGCATATGAAATTATAGGTAAAATCAAGGCTCACTAAGCCCCTATCTTTAGTTTTCTCTCCCAGTTTTTATTCTCCCAATTCTCCTTTGACTTTCACTCCTATAGCATCCTAAAATTTGTCTTTAGTTTTCCTCTTTTAATTAGTTCTCTTTAAAATATATAACAGAGGTTGTCTACTGCAAGTAGAAAGTTAGTAAAAAGCGCTAAAAACTTGCAGTAGAGACTCAAAAATTGTGCTACACAAAAGCGCTCGCTTAGGAGAGTAGAAACCGGTTGCGACAGTCCTAGGAGAAGTTCCATTCAACTTTTACGCTCGTACAAAAAAGCTGCGTTTAAAATTGATTCCAGCTCTGATCCAACCAGATTTATTCCGCTTGTTGCTCGCAATGCTACTCGTAGTAGCTGCCCGCGGCTGTCAATCAGCTGCGTGCCGCCAGTTTCACTCCTCGTCTGTCGTCGCCGCCGCCGCCGCCACCGTAGCTACTGCCAAGACGAATTCCGCCGGCGCCAGATCCCAGCAACGACCGGGGCCGCCTCAGCAACAGTCCGAGACGGACAGCTCCAAATCTGGCAGTCTGCGCGCCCTGAAGGTGACCAGCGCCATACGGGCCTACTTGAAGAGCGCCGAAAACTATGACAAATTCATGCGCATGGAGAAGGACGATTTTGAACTGGGCAAGCGCTTCTTGGCCAGCATTCTGGGCGTGTCTGTGGCCGATCTGACTCAGGAAAACATTGAGGTTGGCCTCCAGCTTTCTCCTTTGCTTTTCCTTCCTTTCCAGCCTCGCTTTTATTCCCTTCCCTTCCTTTCCAGTCTCGCCTTCATTTCCCTTCCCTTCCTTTCCAGTCTCGCTTTCATTCCCTTCCCTTCCTTTCCAGTCTCGCCTTCATTCCCTTCCCTTCCTTTCCAGTCTCGCTTTCATTCCCTTCCCTTCCTTTCCAGTCTCGCTTTCATTCCCTTCCCTTCCTTTCCAGTCTCGCCTTCATTCCCTTCCTTTCCAGTCTCGCTTTCATTTCCCTTCCCTTCCTTTCCAGTCTCGCTTTCATTCCCTTCCCTTCCTTTCCAGTCTCGCCTTCATTCCCTTCCCTTCCTTTCCAGTCTCGCTTTCATTCCCTTCCCTTCCTTTCCAGTCTCGCTTTCATTCCCTTCCCTTCCTTTCCAGTCTCGCCTTCATTCCCTTCCTTTCCAGTCTCGCTTTCATTTCCCTTCCCTTCCTTTCCAGTCTCGCTTTCATTCCCTTCCCTTCCTTTCCAGCCTCGCTTTTATTCCCTTCCCTTCCTTTCCAGTCTCGCTTTCATTCCCTTCCCTTCCTTTCCAGTCTCGCTTTCATTCCCTTCCCTTCCTTTCCAGTCTCGCCTTCATTCCCTTCCTTTCCAGTCTCGCTTTCATTTCCCTTCCCTTCCTTTCCAGTCTCGCTTTCATTCCCTTCCCTTCCTTTCCAGTCTCGCTTTCATTCCCTTCCCTTCCTTTCCAGTCTCGCCTTCATTCCCTTCCTTTCCAGTCTCGCTTTCATTCCCTTCCCTTCCTTTCCAGTCTCGCTTTCATTCCCTTCCCTTCCTTTCCAGTCTCGCTTTCATTCCCTTCCCTTCCTTTCCAGTCTCGCTTTCATTTCCCTTCCCTTCCTTTCCAGTCTCGCTTTCATTCCCTTCCCTTCCTTTCCAGTCTCGCTTTCATTCCCTTCCCTTCCTTTCCAGTCTCGCTTTCATTTCCCTTCCCTTCCTTTCCAGTCTCGCTTTCATTCCCTTCCCTTCCTTTCCAGTCTCGCTTTCATTTCCCTTCGCTTCCTTTCCAGTCATTATCGAATTCCCCTCTTTTTGATTCTGAAAATATGTTCGCCCACTGAAGCAAGTTATGAAATTGTATTGCCTGTTGCCGCATTGTAGAAAGCCATCCAGTACCTCCTGCCTTCGGGTCTGACTCACTACAAGGCCAGGCCTCACATGTCTGTAAGTATTTGCTGCTGGAATTTTCTCTGTGTTAATACAGAGTATTTGATGAATTTTGTTGCCTGATCTCAGCTAATCTATATCGATTATCCAACGAATGTCTATTTTAGACTCCCGAGAACGTGTTTCCCAAGAAGAAATGTAAGTGGCTTTCTAAGAAATACAGTTTTCTTAATAGCTTTTTTCGTTTCATTACTACTGCCAGTAGAGTAAGTTTTATTGATTTCGCCAGCTTTGCAGTGTGACGAAACTGGACGGCCAAATCACAGCTTGTTCTACATGAAACAGCCCAACTTCTACCAGCTGCTGAGTGTAAGTGGGTTGTGGTGATTGCCTGCTCTGCACGCGTTGCTGTTCCATTGTTGCATAGGGAAAAATAGATAGATAGATAGATAGATAGATAGTTTGATAGATAGATAGATAGTTTGATAGATAGATAGATAGTTTGATAGATAGATAGATAGATAGATAGATAGATAGATAGATAGATAGATAGATAGATAGATAGATAAATAGACAGATAGATAGATAGATAGATAGATAGATAGATAGATAGATAGACAGATAGATAGATAGACAGATAGATAGATAGATAGATAGATAGATAGACAGATAGATAGATAGATAGATAGATAGATAGACAGATAGACAGATAGATAGATAGATAGATAGATAGATAGATAGACAGATAGATAGATAGATAGATAGATAGACAGATAGATAGATAGATAGATAGATAGACAGATAGATATATCTAAATAAATACGAGCTAGATACATGCATAAATACTTGCTTACATACATACTTAAATACTTACATAAATGCATGGATAAGTATGTACAGATAACGAAACAGACAGGTAGGTGGATAATGCGATTGAACCAAAAATGTCCCCCATCCTCCGACTGTTAGGACATTGCGTGGAAGGTGGAGCAGCTGAAGCACAAGGAGGACACCCGTCTGCGTAAGGGCGACCCAGTGCCAGTCAGCAGCTCCCTGGAACTCGGCAACTCGTTCTGGCTGGACAAGAATCAGATGGAGAAGCGCCTGCTGGAGCCGCTGTCTGACGCCCAGTACAAGCAGCTCATCGCCGCCCTAGAATTCTTGGCCGCGCTGCCGCTGTCAATGGACGAGGTCGGCTTCATTATGGAGTACCGCAACGTGATCGCTGGCAGCGGCGTCGGGGTGCCCCTGCCAGAACTGCAGGTTAGCCAGGGCACTACTGTCTCTGCATACATTCTTGCTGTTTCCTATTGATCTTTTGCCACAGTGAACTGGGATTCAAAATTCTAACTTTTGCTTTAGTTGTCAATTGAATTGCCACTATTCCAGTCGGTCTCAATGAGATTCCAACTCTTTCAGTCGGTCTCAATGAGATTCCAGCTCTTCCAGTCGGTCTCAGTGAGATTCCAACTCTTCCACTCGGTCTCAGTGAGATTCCAACTCTTCCACTCGGTCTCAATGAGATTCCAACTCTTCTACTCGGTCTCAGTGAGATTCCAACTCTTCCAGTCGGTCTCAGTGAGATTCCAACTCTTCCACTCGGTCTCAATGAGATTCCAGCTCTTCCACTCAGTCTCAATGAGATTCCAACTCTTCCACTCGGTCTCAATGAGATTCCAGCTCTTCCAGTCGGTCTCAGTGAGATTCCAACTCTTCCACTCGGTCTCAATGAGATTCCAACTCTTCTACTCGGTCTCAGTGAGATTCCAACTCTTCCAGTCGGTCTCAATGAGATTCCAACTCTTCCACTTGGTCTCAGTGAGATTCCAACTCTTCCACTTGGTCTCAGTTAGATTCCAACTCTTCCACTTGGTCTCAATGAGATTCCAATTCTTGCACTCGGTTTCAATGAGATTCCAACTCTTCAAATCGGTCTCAATTAGATTCCAACTCTTCAAATCGGTCTCAATGAGATTCCAACTCTTCCACTCAGTCTCAATGAGATTCCAACTCTTCCACTCGGTCTCAGTGAGATTCCAACTCTTCTACTCGGTCTCAATGAGATTCCAACTCTTCCACTTGGTCTCAGTGAGATTCCAACTCTTCCACTCGGTCTCAGTGAGATTCCAACTCTTCAAATCGGTCTCAATGAGATTCCAACTCTTCTACTCGGTCTCAGTGAGATTCCAACTCTTCCAGTCGGTCTCAGTGAGATTCCAACTTTTCAAATCGGTCTCAGTGAGATTCCAACTCTTCCACTCGGTCTCAATGAGATTCCAGCTCTTCCACTCAGTCTCAATGAGATTCCAACTCTTCCACTCGGTCTCAATGAGATTCCAACTCTTCCACTTGGTCTCAATGAGATTCCAACTCTTCCACTTGGTCTCAGATTCCAACTCTTCCACTTGGTCTCAGTTAGATTCCAACTCTTCCACTTGGTCTCAGTGAGATTCCAACTCTTCCACTTGGTCTCAATGAGATTCCAATTCTTGCACTCGGTTTCAATGAGATTCCAACTCTTCAAATCGGTCTCAATGAGATTCCAACTCTTCTACTCGGTCTCAGTGAGATTCCAACTCTTCCACTTGGTCTCAGTGAGATTCCAACTCTTCCACTCGGTCTCAGTGAGATTCCAACTCTTCTACTCGGTCTCAATGAGATTCCAACTCTTCCACTTGGTCTCAGTGAGATTCCAACTCTTCCACTTGGTCTCAATGAGATTCCAATTCTTGCACTCGGTTTCAATGAGATTCCAACTCTTCAAATCGGTCTCAATGAGATTCCAACTCTTCCACTCAGTCTCAATGAGATTCCAACTCTTCCACTCAGTCTCAATGAGATTCCAACTCTTCCACTCAGTCTCAATGAGATTCCAACTCTTCCACTTGGTCTCAGTGAGATTCCAACTCTTCCACTCGGTCTCAGTGAGATTCCAACTCTTCTACTCGGTCTCAGTGAGATTCCAACTCTTCCACTCAGTCTCAATGAGATTCCAACTCTTCCACTTGGTCTCAGTGAGATTCCAACTCTTCAAATCGGTCTCAATGAGATTCCAACTCTTCCACTCAGTCTCAATGAGATTCCAACTCTTCCACTCAGTCTCAATGAGATTCCAACTCTTCAAATCGGTCTCAATGAGATTCCAACTCTTCCACTTGGTCTCAGTGAGATTCCAACTCTTCCACTCGGTCTCAGTGAGATTCCAACTCTTCCACTCAGTCTCAATGAGATTCTAACTCTTCCACTCGGTCTTAATGAGATTCCAACTCTTCCACTCGGTCTCACGAACGTTTTTATATTTTTAAACATCTAAAAATTCCGCCCCTACTATAGACCCCATCCGTAACGGCACTTTTCCCACTCCCAACTGCAGTTTGATGAGGCAACCCAGCGTCCTTACTCGGAGGCCTACGGCCAGCGCAAGTGGTCAACGGCCAGCTGCCGGCTTTACTCCGGCGGCACCGGCCGGTTCACTGTGAACGGCGAGAGCCTGTTGGAGGCCTTCCCGCTGCTGGCAGACCGCGAGACTCTCGCCTCGCCGCTTGTGGTCACGGGCATGCTTGGAAAGGTTGGTGATTCGGTTTCTGAGTGGTTGGGCCGCATGTGCCTAGTTATTTTATATTGGGGATTCGATACCCGACTCTTATCCCCTTTTCTTATCCTCTCCTATCTTGTCTACCTTTCCTGATAGATCTTTGCGTCAACTCTTTTCCCATACACTTCCCTATTTCTGTCCCATTCGCCTTAATCCCTAATCCCTTATTGCCGGCCTCACCACCCCCCGCGGCGCCCGCAGGTGGACATCGAAGCCACCGTGTCGGTTGCCAGCCCCGAGCAGCCGCACGGTCGAGTTTTAAATCGAATTCGAGTGGACGATGTGCGCCACATGGCCTCGCAGGCCGGCGCCCTCCGTCTGGCCATCGCCAGAGCAATCGCCTGCCACCTGCCCACCAAGCAGCTGCGCAGTCGGCTGCGAATGTCGGGCCTGCTGACGCCGGACATGCGCCTGCCGGAGCGCCAGTACTACGGGCAGGACGGGCCGCGTGCCAAGTGGACTTGGAAGGCGCGCTGATTCACTGGCCAAGTTTTTCTTAATGTGTGACTCAGATTTTTCAAGTGCAGTTTGAGAGATCGATTGTGGGGACTTTAGTTCGGGAGAGTGCTCTATTGGAGTGATCTTAGTTCGGGAGAGTGCTCAATTGGAGTGACCTTAGTTCGTGAGAGTAATTAATTGGAGTGACCTTAGTTTGGGAGAGTAATTAATTGAAGTGACCGTAGTTCGGGAGAGTGCTCAACTGGAGTGACTTAAGTTCGGGAGAGTGCTCAATTGGAGTGACCTTAGTTCGGAAGAGTGCTCAATTGGAGTGGCCTTAGTTCGGGAGAGTGCTCAATTGGAGTGGCTTGTATAAGGCTTAAAGTTTGAGCAAATTTTTTAACGGGTGTCGAAAAGTGAGTGCTCTTATTGTTATGGTGTTTTGTATCATTTGAAATGTTTGTGCGATAGTTATATAAAAAAACAATTTCTCAACTTTGTTAAACGTTATTTAGTTGATTTCGATCGGTTTAGTAATGTTGCTATGTTTAATTTTAATTTTCTAGCAAGTACAGAGATTGCAGTCTTAAAAAACCGCATTTTCATCCATCTTGTTCAGCTAGGGCGCTGCTGTCAATAAGAATTTGTACATTTTGAACAATAAACACGTACAATATTAATCCAAGCAGTTGCTTACTGTTAAAATCACAATTTGTGGATTTTAATTTTAACAGATTTTGCTCTTTAAAAACTCGCTTATTTTTACTTTCAGTAGAGTAGATGGGAAACTGTCTAATTATTTTAGTAATGCACAGCTGTTTATCGTCCGCCTATGCGCAGGCCAGACAGAAATTATAAGCGTACACTTGCGCACAAGAAGAGTACAAGAAGTGTACATTGCTAGCAAAGCACTCCGGGCGGCTGTCGGGCCACCTTAAAGAAGGAACTAAAAAATGGTTTACGCCAGGCAAACTTAGTTCAGCCTGATTTTGTGTGATGAAATATCGCGGACTGGCCGAAGGCTATTCAGTTGTGATTCAGTTTCGGCAGCTTCCATGGAGGAGCGGCACTGGCAGAGGGCGGCTTCGCTAATGTTCGGCTGGGCAGCGCAGTTGAGAATCCGGAGCTGCCTGGCCGAGGCGAATTCAGACACCCGTGTTTTCATTTTCGGTAGCTAAAACAATTTTTGCTGTCTCTCTCAACTTCAGAGTTGGTCGCTTTGTGCGTGGGTGGGCCTGGGGTGGAATTGAGACTGGAACATGCAGCTCAGGCATTGTTAAAGTCGCGTATATCGACTATTGAAACCCGCAGGCTGCCTGATTCTGATCTTATCAGCTTCAATGCAGCCTCACATGATGCTTCATCAGCAGCGGTTGAGCAGTTTCGAACTCGCGCCAGCTGCTTCGTTGCGCAATTCGGCTGAGCAGCTCTCGTCGGCAGGATTTTTCTATCAAGCCGATGGGAACTCAGTCTGCTTTCATTGTTCGCTGCGCCTGGCGTCCATTGGGCCCGAAGATCCCCTGCATCAGCACCAGCTGCACAGTCCGCGCTGCTACCTGCAGAAACTGCTGCGGCTGGTTGCTGCAGATGGCGGGCAGAAGGCGTTGGATGTTGATGTTTCTGCCGATTCTGGCAGGTGGGGGCTTGTTAAACTGAGTGCGCTGCGTCAAAAACAATTGTTACTTTAGCCAGCACCTCAATTGATTATCAGTGAGCCGCCACCCCAATTGATTATCAGTGAGCCAGCAGCCCAATTGATTATCATTGAGCCACCACCCTAATTAATTATCAGTGAGCCACCACCCCAATTGATTATCAGTGAGCCAGCACCCCAATTGATTATCAGTGAGCCAGCACCCCAATTGATTATCAGTGAGCCAGCACCCCAATTGATTATCAGTGGTCACCACCCCAATTGATTATCAGTGAGCCACCACCCCAATTGATTATCAGTGGTCACCACCCCAATTG
This sequence comes from Macrostomum cliftonense, assembly GCA_950096795.1. NCBI lineage: Eukaryota > Metazoa > Platyhelminthes > Macrostomidae > Macrostomum > Macrostomum cliftonense. The sequence goes on along the minus strand of CATNEM010000089.1, from coordinate 1,326,208 downwards.
ATTATCAGTGAGCCAACACCCCAATTGATTATCAGTGGTCACCACCCCAATTGATTATCAGTGAGCCAGCACCCCAATTGATTATCAGTGAGCCAGCACCCCAATTGATTATCAGTGAGCCACCACCCTAATTAATTATCAGTGGTCACCACCCCAATTGATTATCAGTGAGCCACCACCCCAATTGATTATCAGTGAGCCACCACCCTAATTAATTATCAGTGAGCAACCACCCCAATTGATTATCAGTGAGCCGCCACCCCAATTGATTATCAGTGGTCACCACCCCAATTGATTATCAGTGAGCCAGCACCCCAATTGATTATCAGTGAGCCAGCACCCCAATTGATTATCAGTGAGCCACCACCCCAATTGATTATCAGTGAGCCGCCACCCCAACTGATTATCAGTGAGCCAGCACCCCAATTGATTATCAGTGAGTCACCTGGCCAATATCACTGCGACACTTTAATTTCCACCGCACAATTTCAAAAGGTTCAATCGCGCTCTGAGGCGTCTCCAGGCTGATCTGAAGTCCAACGAGGCTCTGCAGTTCGCCGAGAGGTTCGGTTTGAGCTCGGAGCTGCTCCAGCTAGCGGCTACCCGGCACTTCATGCAGCACGGCGGCTCAATGCCGCAGCGGGCTGGCGATCTGATTCAGCTAGCGCACAATCTGACAGATAAGGTGGACGCCGGGCTGCTGCAGGTGCAGACTGTACAGATTTTAGCGGAAAACTCGCCAGATGAATTTGTTAGCGTTGGAGCGTCTATAAACTGACGCAACTGCTATCGCTTACGAGTAATTCTAAAATTTTTTTATTGCAAATTTTTTAAATATAATACTGCCGAATGCATGCACTTCGTACACAATGATTTTGCTTTGAGAAGCAAACTCTAGCCTTCCTTACTTATAATTTTTTTTTAATTAGGAATTACGATTTTGTAAAAATTAAATTACGCACGCACTGAGCATTTTGTAAAGAAAGGTAATTTGTCCTACCTTAATCTCTTCTGCACGCAGATTTTATTGGTCCATTATGGAGGGGGTGGGAGGTGATTGTCACTTTCATATCTCCAGTATTGCCTGGACTGGAGAAGGGGGGGGGGTTTCATACCAAACTCCTGAACATCATCCGACTTAGCCTTGCTTGGCAACTAAATTTGGAGTCGCGCAAGTCTGACTCAGCTCAACTCTTCTGTTGCCGAAAGAATCGGCGCAGCAGATTGAAGTGTACTTTAGTTCCTGTACTTACGTTAAATTCCCTTCCCGGTCCACTTAGTATGTACGGCTATTTTTACGCAAACTGTACAATTAGACTCGTAGTGTAGAGTGGAGGAATTTGTGCAGTCTATTTTTAATGCACATACGAGGGCTGGGTTGTTTGGCCATACCAGAAAAATGAATACCTCAAAAATTGGCCACACCATGGAAATGCCTGGATATTTTAACCACAGAAGTGATATAAGCAATAGCTACCAGCTTCCAAATATCTTAGCTGATTTTGGATAGCAGCATACTCATTGAGTTAAGTAAGTTATAATTTTTTTCTATTTCTTGCAGGTGCAATGGTCCGTATACACATAGGCAGATCAGTTGAAGAAGCACATAACTTTTCTCCAATTTCCCGCGTCGAGGAGCCATTAGTAGACGTGGATTCTCCAAGAGAACCTGAGCAGCGACCCTCTCTTGTAGCTTATTTAGTTTATTTCCAGGCTCCGATTCGTACACTGTGCCAACAGGTGACCAGCCTTATGAATTACATATTCTCGCGTGACCTTCTCGTGAATTCTTGGATTGAAAAACGCAGCTCAAGCACAGCGCACAGTGACTATGCTGTCTCTCGGATTCGTCACCTGGGTGAGTGGGGGAGGGGACGCTCTTTTTTGTCGCCTACATGCACTTCACAGAGTCCCATGCTCACGTCATCTGTTCACACCGTCATCTATTCACACCGTCATCTATTCACACCGTCACCTAGTCACACCGTCATCTGGTCACACCGTCACCTGGTCACACCGTCATCTAGTCACACCGTCACCTGGTCACACCGTCATCTAGTCATACCGTCATCTGGTCACACGGTGAACTAATTTGACTTGCACTTCGCGGTGTCAGAAAGTCTACCTGTCCACTGGCTGATAACCTATTAGCAAGAGCATTTTTGCCCGCAGCTCGCCTCACCGTCCTACTGCTCGCCTCGACCGAATTCTTCTACGCTTTGAGCTTCGACAACCGACTGAAATCCTTCGGCATCGGTCAGCTAAACAGCGGAGGCCAGGTCACGGACGGAATCTGCCAGGAGTATCGCGAGCTGGCAGCCAACGGGTTCTGGCGTTCGATCGACAGCAAAAAGGTGGCCTGCTTCGTCTGCGGCGCCTGTGCCACTGCGCACGATCATCAGCATCGCGACAGCTGCCGCTTCAAGCAGCTGCTGGACGCCGTTATGACCGTCTCGGTGCCAACCGGCATCGCCAAGGTGCACCGTCTGCCGGAGTGCGTTTTGCTGGGAGTCGATCTGGCCCAGAGCTTCGGCTTCTCGCGAGAGGCCGCTCTGCTGGCTGCGTGCCGTCTGACGATGCCCAATTCGCCGCCGACGATGCCGAAGTCCGGCGACATCATCGCGGAGATTCAGCGCCTGGATCCGGCTGACGACCAGTTGAAACTCGGCTTTGTGGAGTCACTTCTGAGCCTTGGCTGCAGCTCATGAGGCTACTGTGGCCGTCACACTCTGACATCACATACTCGCACATGCTCCCATCAAATTGTAAATAGACTCCGCGCCCTATTTGCGCTCTTCCTCTCTTTTATTCTATAATTGTAAACATTCTTTCGGCTTAAGTTGACTCATTCGGTTCGGTCACATTTTTTGTTCATTTTTATCTTCCCGTTCCGTCTGTCTTTGTTTTTTTGCATTGATACAATTTTCTCAGCTAACCAGTTAGTCTTGGATCAGTTGATACGATGTCCACGATCGTGGTAAGTGTTTTTTTATCAAATTATTAGACTCGGAGGGTCCTTGTACACGACTGAGTCAGTGGGACTGTTAGTAATCATTATAAATTTTTAAAATAAACCTAATAAAATGAAAAAAAGCAAACTCTCTAATGTGGTTCCTATGTTTTTAATTATTGTGCTATTACCAATATAATTTAATAAGCGTTAATCATTTGAACTTTAGCTGTACTCAGATTGTTTACGCGTCGTGGTAATCAAATGGACAGACATGCCTCGTGTCGCTGGTTGTGGGACGATGTCGTTTTAAGCGTCAACGTACGTTCTTATGCGCAGTATAAGTACTGCCTTGTTGCTAAATTTAAATCTCTTGCTTGCTTAATATACGATTAGATTAAATGTAGAAAAAACCCGATTTCCTGACCCGCTGTACATAGGATTGTACTCTTACAATAATTAATTCTGCGCTGTACTTATTAACGTGTACACTTCTGGGGCTGAATTTAAATAAAACATGGAACTAACTGTTTTGGATTGCAGTTCAGCTTGAAATACGAGTGAAGAGTTTAAGGTCTCTGAAAATTGTGACCGAGTCTTCGTTACCTGTTCATTGATATTTTCTACATCAATTACTCTCCCTCTGACAGTTGGATGGTTGAATGGAACATTTTTTTAGCCTCATCATTGGTTCCGATATTGCGCAGCGAATTTTTCTAAATCGTAGTCGACCTTGGTTTTTAACTTTTCTGATTGGT
>CATNEM010000089.1:1235000-1317500 GCA_950096795.1 Macrostomum cliftonense | reverse complement strand
CGACTCGACACAGTCTCATAACGAATGATAACATAAATGCAGAGGAAGCGGTGCCCAGGTATGCAAATTTAATTGAGCTAAAATGTTGCATATGTGATTTAGCTTCATCGTGTTTCATGGTATGATAGTTCTTGGTCACATTTTCAGATTTAAAGACTCACCAGCGGAAGCAAGAATCCAAAAGGAACTGGAAGACAGCCCACTGTGCCACCTGTGCAGGACGCGGCCTCGAGCGGTGGTCCTGTTGCCATGCGCCCATCTCCTGTACTGCAGGGAGTGTGCTCTCGGCATTGAAAAGTGTCCCGCCTGCGGCGCAGACGTTTTGTCTGAGAAGTCCATCTTTCTTACATGATACTTCATTTTGAAAGACGCCATAAGTTTTGCAAACTTTAATCCTCGGAAGAGGCACAAAACTTCAAATAATCGTTGAATAATGGTCTGCCAGCCAGGCTCAAATATTGATAGACAAAATTGTTTTATAACTGGACTCAAACGCAAAATGTTAAGGTTAGGTTGGCCGCAGACTAAGCTGCGTGTGGCAACTAAACTGTAAGTCAGTTTCGAACTTGTGAATATACGAGCTTGTTAAAGCGGGCGAAATTTGGTCAGAAAATGCGCTATTTTATTTTAAATTAATGAAATTGTTGGGTTTCGGCTTTGTCGTTTTACCGACGCGGCCTCAGAGCGCCGATCTTATTGCCTATATCGACAACTCTGGCCTCCCATTCCCGATCTCGAGGTCAGCCCCAGGGGTAGCATGATGGATGTGGCGAGCGGCTAGGTCCTATGCTAGGAGAAGACAGCGAGAGACAGACACGGAGATAAAGAAAGGTAGAGAGCCGCCAGCCCCAAAGGGAAGCTGACAGCCCCGCCGCCACCAACTTGTGTGGACTGCATCACCAAACAGCCCTGTCGAAACCAAGTTCCCGACTAATTGAGGCCTGATTTCCACCTACAACTAGTGTCTTTTAGCTGTCAATCTCGAAGTCATAGCCGACTAAGGGACACTGCAGGGACTAGATCGCATGACCAAGGCAGGCTCAGAGAGGACTTGTGCAGGGGGTTCTTGCATGGATCGGATTATGTGGACTCGGAAATGCACTGTTATATTACTAAGAGGAGTGGATAGGGAATATCCCAGCTTTTAGCCTCGATGCTTCAACTAACTGCCGCAAAGCGATGAAATGACCTAATTAGCCTCTTCCGAAAGCGCGCCCTAACTACTCTAAAGATTACATTAAGTTACATTAATAATTTGGCTGCCGCTGCGCCCCGAACTGCACTAAAGTACAGCCGAAGCTGAGTCCTCAATCTGGACTCTGATCGCATGAATTACGAGTACTGACTGACTGACTGCATGACTGGTCCGCCTTTGGTCCACCATGGCCGGCGCCAGCTAATTTAGCTGCTCATCCGAGCCAGCATGGCGAATAAATAAGGAGATCAAAAAGCGATTAACTGAATGATTTAGCTTTCACACCTAATCACTTGACTGCCTATGATATTGGAGCACTTTAACTACTATTGGCAATATATTATGATTTAAACTCTTACTGCCTCAAGTTAGCACAAAATAAGCAATAAGCAAATACGCAAATCCCTATTAAGACGCTAAGATGGGGACCGATAGAGACTATTCCCAATAAGGCAAAGTCACGCGATCTCTCACCAAAACCAATCAGATTAATGCACTTTCGATGCCTTCGAACTCCACAGTGGCCGAGGTAGATCTCGTACTCGACCGTTAGTACTTGTCGATCTCGCAGGCAAGGGCCTCTGATGACCTGTCGCTTCTCGATAACTCTTAGCTGATGCTGACCTAAGGCTGATGTTATTCGCCGATGACTTAGGGGGAGGTTCGCAATCTAAAGGGGAAGATACTTGTAGAACTAGGGGCCGTTTGCTCAGTCTCACTGAGGTTCCGGGACGACAAAACGTGTCCGAGACAGCAAAGCGGGCTGAAGATGGAGCGCGCTCGACGGCGCCTTTAAATAGGCGCGGGAGGCGCCGATTTGTTAGAATGATCGCCGAATTTTGCGATTGGTCCAGCCGCATTTGTTAAAACGATCGTGCATTTTTCTGATTGGCTGGCAAGCTAGTCACGTGACCCAACCCCACCAGGTGGTCTCACCAGTCTACCCGGGATCATAAAAAAGATGACAGGTGGGGTCGTAAATCAGCGCAGATGGGGAGAATTTACGAGCAAAATGATTTATGGGTTTTCGCAGCAGGAGGTCCTATGACTTAATAAAAATATGCGCGCAAATCAGCATGAAGAGCAGAAAGTGAAGAAAGTGAAGAGGAAAAGATAATCCTAAATCCCAAGGTACTTTTAGGGGTCGGAAGCTGAGCTGTCAAGAGTTGACAGGAAAAAAGCAAAAATAGAACAATAGGCGGGCTTCCTGAACCCCTCCAGATGTCATAAAAAGAGGCATAAAAAAAGTGGCAGACACGTGACTCACGGGCGCCATCTGGTGCCGAAAACTGTCAGTGGCAAAGGTCAGACAGTCTGGCGCAGAAGATTTATAGCCTAAAAATACCTAGGTACGCGCGTACGGGGGGAACTTTAGAAGCCAGCTAAGATGAGAAAAATTCCCTGCAGGAGCGTCATACTACTCCTGGATAGTAGAGGAAAAGAAACTGCTGTGGGGGAATCTGCGGAGTGAGCGACAAAGTGCGTCCCCATCAAAATTTTCATAGAAATGATATAATTTAGCAACAGCTTTAGAAGACGTGCAATTTTAAGTCAATAGAATCTGGATCTTAATCTGAAGATTTTCGTCTTAAAAGGATAAAAAGGATATGAGGGGGTAAATGAAAACAAGGAGACTAACCTGAGGAGCATCTAAATGTAGATTCATTGTTCGTTAATAATTGCTTCAAAGATGCACGCATGAACCTATAAATTTATTATAAAATGATCCTTTCATGTTATAGGTTAGCTGCATTGAGATTTACCATTTAACTGTGTGCGAAGTTAACTTCAATTTCATAAAAAAATTGCTTGCTTACAATATTATTTGGCTAGATGCAGAGATACTGTACAATGGTATGTACTCAGTAATCTATCTCAGTGTATCTTAGTCAGTTTAGTACCTTGTTGGAGGTATCTTCTATTGTACATCAGCTGTACATTTTGGTACCATGTTTGATAGCAGCAATGAAAGCTTTTTTACATTGTTTCCCCTCTCAAGCTCAGAAACTCTGCACGTCTTACATCAAATACTTGATGTAGTATATTTTCTGTTAAAGATTAATTTCAACAGGTAGGTAGCTCGTACAATTTACATTTAGTTCTGTGGCGTAAACAAATTTGCCTGCTTGAAATTCTTTAGCATCTTATCTATCTCGTATAACGTAGGTAATCCTGCTTCGATTTGCCTGCGAGACTGTTTGATCTGAGGATATTAGATGGTTATGTTTACGATCTTTTATATCGTCATGTTTAGTGAGCAAAAAACTAAATCTTAGTAAATATATTTAGCACACTGCCTTTATGACAAATAATACAAAGCAAAAATGCTCTGTATTCTTTGGTTTATATATAATATCCTACTGAAACGAGGATAATGCCTATTCTTCGAGTTTCAGTAGGATATCGTAATGTATCCCACGAATCTCCAGGGAGCGGATAATAGTGACTTAATTCGCGGAGATTCTGAGTATTCTACTCTCTTGAATTGAATTGTCTATGGTAGCGGAGAAACACTACTGGTAATCTCCACTGGCTAAACACTAGGAGAATAGACAATTTTGTGTACTGGCAATTTTGGCTAAAAATAGAAATGACAAATAGTGTGTCTGGTCTTCTATTACTTACTCAGAAGATTTTAATTTACACTTGTGATAAGCTACGTAAAAAAAGACAAATCATGATTGCAAGCTTCAAGCATTGATCAATCTTTGACTGTCGCAAGTTTAGCAAACATAGAACTCTGCGCTCTCGATAAGCATCATTAGTACAAAAAGGTACTAATGAATCATAGGAAAAAAGTTTACGTAACCTCTAACAAGGAACAATATCACTAATATGGAAAAAAACTTAATACACAAGCGATGCTTTGTTGCAGAAGTGAGATGTTTTTCAAAATTGTATAAATAGTTCAGATATTTAGTGTAAACTATTTTGTAACTAACTCACTAATCCAGTTTGCTGATTTTTTTTTGTCTATCATTTTCAGGCAATGGACTGCGATTGGATTCTTTCCGCTTTGACTTTTATGTTTGACATACGTTATCATGAGATGTTTGACTCACCAGCAGCGAGAATATTCCTCATCGGCTGTATTCTAATTATCCTGGGATCTGCCGTCAGTCCGGCTTACCTTAGCTTTAAGATGCGTCTGCGATCATTTATTGGTCACTCCGACGAAGCCGAAGCTTTGCTTTGGGCGAAGGATGGTTTCCATAGCGACGGACGCGGCGGCGCCACGTGCTGTCACTGCGGCGCGCACGCTGAGCAGACGACGCCAGCTGGCCCCTCTGAGCGGAGCCGCTGTAAGCATCGAAGCAACTGCACTCTGTGGCGGCTGCGGCAGCTGCTTTGCAGGCGTGAATCAGTGCCACTGGCCGAGATCATGTCTGATATTATTAACTTCGACAGGATGTTTTCTAGACTCTCGAATTTTCTGCGGAATTCGCAAACCGGATTCGTGATGCATTTCGGATTTTTAAGAGCCGAAACCGCGTTGGCAGCGTTGCGTCTTTTCGTCAGCAAGTGCCCTGATGGTCAGGAGTGGAGGCCCCGACAGCTTATTGAAGTTTTAAATGGACTATCCATGGACTCCGAAGTGCTTGGCCGAATGGCCCTGTCGCTCATACGGTCTGTAGTTCAACGAGAAGCTGCATCTGAAGATGACGAAGGCAACTCGGCTTCTGCTTTGCCTTCTTGGTGAGACACTTTTTGAGTTGTATTAGTATTAAAGAGCAATGAATTATAAAACTATAAAACTATCAGCGTTAAAAATTTCAGTTCGCTCACATCCGCTTTGATGACCAGCGCACCAAAAGTACTCCCTTTGAGGGGAGAAGAAAGCTTGCGCTTCGCAGACCGCTTGGCTGAGCGTTTTCCTTCCAGGTGAGAATTATAGTATTCATTATTAGTTCAATAATTTGTTAATGCACTTCCTCAAACTCTGGGCATGCAATTTAAAAATCGAACCACAGGATATTCAGCCTGCACCCATTAGCATCCACTGCGGCGAGTTGGCGAAGGCTATTCCAGTTTTCAATCCCTGACAGATCAAGTTCGCAAACACAACCCAGCCTGTTGATCAAGGGCCTAGGTGAGCCATTTGAAAATTCTTTTAAATCTAAAAGAATTGAAAGAATTTACTGGCTTTTGTCTTATTTTTTTAGCCCACAAGCGTCAGTTCGGCTATTTAGTAGGCAGAATGAATCGGGAAGAGCCACGGCTAACTTTCCGATTTCCGGGTAAGCAAAATAACTTTTTTTATTCACCAAATCAGCTGCATGCGGAAGCTTTATGCTTTCTCGTGGATTTTATTTAGAATGCGATGCTTCTTTGATAATTTTTTAGACTGCAAGCCTCGACAGCGGAAGCAAGAATCCAAAAGGAACTGGAAGACAGCCACATGTGCAGTACGCGGCCTCGAGCCGTGGTTCTGTTGCCATGCGCCCATCTCCTGTACTGCCGGGAGTGTGCTCTCGGCATTGAAAAGTGTCCCGCATGCGGCGCAGACGTTTTGTCTGAGAAGTCCATCTTTCTTACATGATTATGCTTTTTCTTACATGTGAATATAGAAGTGAAACCTTAACACAGCCTTGTTCACAATGACTATCTCTCTTTGAACCAAGCTGATTTTCTAACAGGCAACAAAAACAGTCCAATCAGTGAACAAATAATAGGTATAGCTTTCGCACGCTCCAAATTTGAAATTTATGAAACCTTAAGCTTAATAAGGTGGAAACTAGGGGTGTTCATGTTTCCAGTTTTTCGAATTGCCTATTTTCCCTCGTTTTGTTTCGTAAATATGTGTAAGAATGATATATTTACATTAGAATGATTAACGGATCGCGATTATTAAGTCATTAGTGCAGTGCTTTACAAAAAAATTTTTTGAATTGGTGCGATTTCGAAAGACGCTTTATTACGTAATAAGGCAATAATAGCTTCGTTATAGGGCACTTAGCCTCAGCACTTAGCTGTATAGGGCACTTAGCCTCAGCACTTAGCTGTATAGGGCACTTAGCCTCAGCACTTAGCTGTATAGGGCACTTAGCCTCAGCACTTAGCTGTATAGGGCACTTAGCCTCAGCACTTAGCTTTATAGGGCACTTAGCCTCAGCACTTAGCTGTATAGGGCACTTAGCCTCAGCACTTAGCTGTATAGGGCACTTAGCCTCAGCACTTAGCTGTATAGGGCACTTAGCCTCAGCACTTAGCTTTATAGGGCACTTAGCCTCAGCACTTAGCTGTATAGGGCACTTAGCCTCAGCACTTAGCTGTATAGGGCACTTAGCCTCAGCACTTAGCTTTATAGGGCACTTAGCCTCAGCACTTAGCTGTATAGGGCACTTAGCCTCAGCACTTAGCTGTATAGGGCACTTAGCCTCAGCACTTAGCTGAAATCTCTCTTCCTAAGTAACTAACACAATTGAGCACTAGGCTTATAATGGTTATGTACTGATGTTATTCGGTAACTCGCGAGCGAGTTCTGTCTCCTTCACTGCCAAACCGGCTTATATTTATACTAATTTTTATTTTTGTTAATACGATATCATTTTCAGTATTTACAGTACTGACAGTACTAAATATTAAAACAAAATTTTAATGAATTCAAGTAGGGCCCTGCACACTACGTACAGTGTAAATTCCTGTACTTTTTTGTACAGACTTACATGAACAAACGTACATTCAGATAGACAGACTTGTAGGTAATGTCAGAGAGAGGCAGAGAAGAAAGAGCGATAGAAAAGCAGAGCAGGCTTTATATTAAACTCTTCCTGTTTGATTCGCCTATTTTGAAGCCAATTGAAGACATTTGAAGACATTAGTTGCACGCCTCTCTTTCAAGCTTTTTAACGACTAGAAACAGTTGCCATAGCTTTTACAATAATATAATTGAAGAATCTTTCAAAGAAAAGTACATGTAAGTAACTGTGTATATGTACAGTATATAATTATAGCATCAGTTATTGAGGAGTTCCATTGGGATATTTTATTGAATCTTTCATCACTCCTTTCCTCGTCCATGTTGCTACGCATTGAGGGGCAGCCACTATGCTGCTACATGGGCGCCACTTTTTTCATTTTTTCAAGTTGTTCAATACTCAAAAATTTTAATAATTTTTAATCAACTTCACAACGGTTCTACAGATGCCAACGCAGCCAGACCAAGCATGGCCGATGTCAATCTCAACAGAAACCCAGCCGCAGGCGATGGCAGCCCACTCGTCAGAAATACCATCGCAAATATTTTGCCCAAAGAAGAATCCAAGATCATTCAAGAAAGGCTTCCAAAATTGTCCTCCAGACAGCGTGTACATTTGATTTATTATATTTTAGTTGTTTTAGTCGCATCGAGAAGCCCCGGCTACCTTACCTTCGACAGTCGCGTGCGCTCATTCATTGACAAGTTGGAGGAAGAGGAGGTGGCTTATCTTTGGGCAAAGCAAGGGTTCCACAGCGATGGTCTCGGAGGTGCCACTTGCTGTCACTGTGGTATCCGCGCTGATAAACTGTCAGCATGCGATCCAGCTGAAGTTCATTTCAACCAGCCAACTGACTGCGCGCTTCAGAATTTGCTGCGAATCCTTTTTGGGGATATCTCCGAGACAGACTCTGCGATCGCCTCCAAGGCAGCCAAGTTTCTAAAACAACAAAAAAGTGTTTTGCTGTTGCTTCTAAATGGGCAACTAACGGGAATTACGGAATCCTATGGATTTAGTAAGGACGTAGTGACTTTGTCGCAGATCAAGTACACTCTGTTTGTTAACAGTGGCAACTCAGAGGGACCGAAGCCGGGCGACTTGATTCAAATTGCGCAATCACTGCCAGCCGAGCTGCTTTCATTCTTGGCGAAAATTTTGCCCACAAGTGGGACGCTCAGCATCCAGTTGCAGACTGAACTATCCGACCATCTGGCACTCGACTCTACAACTCACGGGCCTCAAATGACCAGGGCAGAGTCGAGGCCAGCAGCTGCGCCAATGGATCCAAGGAATCAAATAACCAATTTCGGTACAAGTTTAAGCGCCTTTGCTGCTGCTCCGTAAGTTTTTGGTTCTTTCGATTGCGTCATTGATTTGTTTAGACAGCATTATTGGCGCCAGAGCGTTAGCACTTCAATAGAAAAACTCTTGCTACGCCCCTACCTATATCTCAAGCGACCCAAAACCATTCAAGTATAGTTATTAGTCTTTAACATACTCAAATAAAAGCAGCCTTTTCCCCTCGAAGAAGTTAATAATCAACAAATGCGTAAGTTCAGACCAGTTTTTTTAATTTCAAATTGGACAAAGTCTGTCCGGCTACATTTGCTTGCCTTATCGCTGAAAGAAAAAAAGGAAAATTCGATTTAAAAAATATACAAAATAACGCATTTTATTACATTTTTGTGCTTCAACGTACCTGGACCCTAAATTCTGTCAGTAAAAACTACGAGTATCTGACAAACAGGAAAGTAACAAAAGAATTATCAAGACTAAGCTGCATTTACGGAAGATCCCACTGAAGTAGCCGAGAAGATCCCACTGAGGTAGCAGCCGAGAAGATCCCACTGAGGTAGCAGCCGAGAAGATCCCACTGAGGTAGCCGAAAAGATCCCACTGAGGTAGCAGCCGAGAAGATCCCACTGAGGTAGCCGAGAAGATCCCACTGAGGTAGCAGCCGAGAAGATCCCACTGAGGTAGCCGAGAAGATCCCACTGAGGTAGCCGAGAAGATCCCACTGAGGTAGCCGAGAAGATCCCACTGAGGTAGTAGCCGAGAAGATCCCACTGAGGTAGTAGCCGAGAAGATCCCATTGAGGTAGCCGAGAAGATCCCACTGAGGTAGCCGCGAAGATCCCACTGAGGTAGCAGCCGAGAAGATTCCACTGAGGTAGCCGAGAAGATCCCACTGAGGTAGCAGCCGAGAAGATTCCACTGAGGTAGCCGAGAAGATCCCACTGAAGTAGCCGAGAAGATCCCACTGAGGTAGCAGCCGAGAAGATCCCACTGAGGTAGCCGAGAAGATCCCACTGAGGTAGCCGAGAAGATCCCACTGAGTTAGCAGCCGAGAAGATCCCACTGAGGTAGCCGAGAAGATCCCACTGAGGTAGCCGAGAAGATCCCACTGAGGTAGCCGAGAAGATCCCATTGAGGTAGCCGAGAAGATCCCACTGAAGTAGCCGAGAAGATCCCACTGAGGTAGCAGCCGAGAAGATCCCACTGAGTTAGCAGCCGAAAAGATCCCACTGAGGTAGCCGAGAAGATCCCACTGAGGTAGCCGAGAAGATCCCACTGAGGTAGCAGCCGAGAAGATCCCACTGAAGTAGCCGAGAAGATCCCATTGAGGTAGCCGAGAAGATCCCACTGAGGTAGCAGCCGAGAAGATTCCACTGAGGTAGCCGAGAAGATCCCACTGAAGTAGCCGAGAAGATCCCACTGAGGTAGCAGCCGAGAAGATCCCACTGAGGTAGCAGCCGAGAAGATCCCACTGAGGTAGCCGAAAAGATCCCACTGAGGTAGCAGCCGAGAAGATCCCACTGAGGTAGCCGAGAAGATCCCACTGAGGTAGCAGCCGAGAAGATCCCACTGAGGTAGCCGAGAAGATCCCACTGAGGTAGCCGAGAAGATCCCACTGAGGTAGCCGAGAAGATCCCACTGAGGTAGTAGCCGAGAAGATCCCACTGAGGTAGTAGCCGAGAAGATCCCACTGAGGTAGCCGAGAAGATCCCACTGAGGTAGCCGCGAAGATCCCACTGAGGTAGCAGCCGAGAAGATTCCACTGAGGTAGCCGAGAAGATCCCACTGAGGTAGCAGCCGAGAAGATTCCACTGAGGTAGCCGAGAAGATCCCACTGAAGTAGCCGAGAAGATCCCACTGAGGTAGCAGCCGAGAAGATCCCACTGAGGTAGCCGAGAAGATCCCACTGAGGTAGCCGAGAAGATCCCACTGAGTTAGCAGCCGAGAAGATCCCACTGAGGTAGCCGAGAAGATCCCACTGAGGTAGCCGAGAAGATCCCACTGAGGTAGCCGAGAAGATCCCATTGAGGTAGCCGAGAAGATCCCACTGAAGTAGCCGAGAAGATCCCACTGAGGTAGCCGAAAAGATCCCACTGAGGTAGCAGCCGAGAAGATCCCACTGAGGTAGCCGAGAAGATCCCACTGAGGTAGCAGCCGAGAAGATCCCACTGAGGTAGCCGAGAAGATCCCACTGAGGTAGCCGAGAAGATCCCACTGAGGTAGCCGAGAAGATCCCACTGAGGTAGTAGCCGAGAAGATCCCACTGAGGTAGTAGCCGAGAAGATCCCATTGAGGTAGCCGAGAAGATCCCACTGAGGTAGCCGCGAAGATCCCACTGAGGTAGCAGCCGAGAAGATTCCACTGAGGTAGCCGAGAAGATCCCACTGAGGTAGCAGCCGAGAAGATTCCACTGAGGTAGCCGAGAAGATCCCACTGAAGTAGCCGAGAAGATCCCACTGAGGTAGCAGCCGAGAAGATCCCACTGAGGTAGCCGAGAAGATCCCACTGAGGTAGCCGAGAAGATCCCACTGAGTTAGCAGCCGAGAAGATCCCACTGAGGTAGCCGAGAAGATCCCACTGAGGTAGCCGAAAAGATCCCACTGAGGTAGCCGAGAAGATCCCATTGAGGTAGCCGAGAAGATCCCACTGAAGTAGCCGAGAAGATCCCACTGAGGTAGCAGCCGAGAAGATCCCACTGAGTTAGCAGCCGAAAAGATCCCACTGAGGTAGCCGAGAAGATCCCACTGAGGTAGCCGAGAAGATCCCACTGAGGTAGCAGCCGAGAAGATCCCACTGAAGTAGCCGAGAAGATCCCATTGAGGTAGCCGAGAAGATCCCACTGAGGTAGCAGCCGAGAAGATTCCACTGAGGTAGCCGAGAAGATCCCACTGAAGTAGCCGAGAAGATCCCACTGAGGTAGCAGCCGAGAAGATCCCACTGAGGTAGCAGCCGAGAAGATCCCACTGAGGTAGCCGAAAAGATCCCACTGAGGTAGCAGCCGAGAAGATCCCACTGAGGTAGCCGAGAAGATCCCACTGAGGTAGCAGCCGAGAAGATCCCACTGAGGTAGCCGAGAAGATCCCACTGAGGTAGCCGAGAAGATCCCACTGAGGTAGCCGAGAAGATCCCACTGAGGTAGTAGCCGAGAAGATCCCACTGAGGTAGTAGCCGAGAAGATCCCACTGAGGTAGCCGAGAAGATCCCACTGAGGTAGCCGCGAAGATCCCACTGAGGTAGCAGCCGAGAAGATTCCACTGAGGTAGCCGAGAAGATCCCACTGAGGTAGCAGCCGAGAAGATTCCACTGAGGTAGCCGAGAAGATCCCACTGAAGTAGCCGAGAAGATCCCACTGAGGTAGCAGCCGAGAAGATCCCACTGAGGTAGCCGAGAAGATCCCACTGAGGTAGCCGAGAAGATCCCACTGAGTTAGCAGCCGAGAAGATCCCACTGAGGTAGCCGAGAAGATCCCACTGAGGTAGCCGAGAAGATCCCACTGAGGTAGCCGAGAAGATCCCATTGAGGTAGCCGAGAAGATCCCACTGAAGTAGCCGAGAAGATCCCACTGAGGTAGCAGCCGAGAAGATCCCACTGAGTTAGCAGCCGAAAAGATCCCACTGAGGTAGCCGAGAAGATCCCACTGAGGTAGCCGAGAAGATCCCACTGAGGTAGCAGCCGAGAAGATCCCACTGAAGTAGCCGAGAAGATCCCATTGAGGTAGCCGAGAAGATCCCACTGAGGTAGCAGCCGAGAAGATCCCACTGAGGTAGCCGAGAAGATCCCACTGAGGTAGCAGCCGAGAAGATCCCACTGAGTTAGCAGCCGAAAAGATCCCACTGAGGTAGCCGAGAAGATCCCACTGAGGTAGCCGAGAAGATCCCACTGAGGTAGCAGCCGAGAAAATCCCACTGAAGTAGCCGAGAAGATCCCATTGAGGTAGCCGAGAAGATCCCACTGAGGTAGCCGAGAAGATCCCCCTGAGTTAGCAGCCGAGAAGATCCCACTGAGGTAGCCGAGAAGATTCCACTGAGGTAGCCGAGAAGATCCCACTGAAGTAGCCGAGAAGATCCCACTGAGGTAGCAGCCGAGAAGATCCCACTGAGGTAGCCGAGAAGATCCCACTGAGGTAGCCGAGAAGATCCCACTGAGTTAGCAGCCGAGAAGATCCCACTGAGGTAGCCGAGAAGATCCCACTGAGGTAGCAGCCGAGAAGATCCCACTGAGGTAGCCGAGAAGATCCCACTGAAGTAGCCGAGAAGATCCCACTGAGGTAGCAGCCGAGAAGATCCCACTGGGGTAGCCGAGAAGATCTCACTGAGGTAGCCGAGAAGATCCCACTGAGGTAGCCGAGAAGATCCCACTGAGGTAGCCGAGAAGATCCCACTGAGGTAGCCGAGAAGATCCCATTGAGGTAGCCGAGAAGATCCCACTGAAGTAGCCGAGAAGATCCCACTGAGGTAGCAGCCGAGAAGATCCCACTGAGTTAGCAGCCGAAAAGATCCCACTGAGGTAGCCGAGAAGATCCCACTGAGGTAGCCGAGAAGATCCCACTGAGGTAGCAGCCGAGAAGATCCCACTGAAGTAGCCGAGAAGATCCCATTGAGGTAGCCGAGAAGATCCCACTGAGGTAGCAGCCGAGAAGATCCCACTGAGGTAGCCGAGAAGATCCCACTGAGGTAGCAGCCGAGAAGATCCCACTGAGTTAGCAGCCGAAAAGATCCCACTGAGGTAGCCGAGAAGATCCCACTGAGGTAGCCGAGAAGATCCCACTGAGGTAGCAGCCGAGAAAATCCCACTGAAGTAGCCGAGAAGATCCCATTGAGGTAGCCGAGAAGATCCCACTGAGGTAGCCGAGAAGATCCCACTGAGTTAGCAGCCGAGAAGATCCCACTGAGGTAGCCGAGAAGATTCCACTGAGGTAGCCGAGAAGATCCCACTGAGGTAGCCGAGAAGATCCCACTGAGGTAGAAGCCGAGAAGATCCCACTGAGGTAGCCGAGAAGATCCCATTTAGGTAGCCGAGAAGATCCCACTGAGGTAGCCGAGAAGATCCCACTGAGGTAGCCGAGAAGATCCCACTGAGTTAGCAGCCGAGAAGATCCCACTGAGGTAGCCGAGAAGATCCCACTGAGGTAGCCGAGAAGATCCCACTGAGGTAGCAGCCGAGAAGATTCCACTGAGGTAGCCGAGAAGATCCCACTGAAGTAGCCGAGAAGATCCCACTGAGGTAGCAGCCGAGAAGATCCCACTGAGGTAGCAGCCGAGAAGATCCCACTGAGGTAGCCGAAAAGATCCCACTGAGGTAGCAGCCGAGAAGATCCCACTGAGGTAGCCGAGAAGATCCCACTGAGGTAGCAGCCGAGAAGATCCCACTGAGGTAGCCGAGAAGATCCCACTGAGGTAGCCGAGAAGATCCCACTGAGGTAGCCGAGAAGATCCCACTGAGGTAGTAGCCGAGAAGATCCCACTGAGGTAGTAGCCGAGAAGATCCCACTGAGGTAGCCGAGAAGATCCCACTGAGGTAGCCGCGAAGATCCCACTGAGGTAGCAGCCGAGAAGATTCCACTGAGGTAGCCGAGAAGATCCCACTGAGGTAGCAGCCGAGAAGATTCCACTGAGGTAGCCGAGAAGATCCCACTGAAGTAGCCGAGAAGATCCCACTGAGGTAGCAGCCGAGAAGATCCCACTGAGGTAGCCGAGAAGATCCCACTGAGGTAGCCGAGAAGATCCCACTGAGTTAGCAGCCGAGAAGATCCCACTGAGGTAGCCGAGAAGATCCCACTGAGGTAGCCGAGAAGATCCCACTGAGGTAGCCGAGAAGATCCCATTGAGGTAGCCGAGAAGATCCCACTGAAGTAGCCGAGAAGATCCCACTGAGGTAGCCGAAAAGATCCCACTGAGGTAGCAGCCGAGAAGATCCCACTGAGGTAGCCGAGAAGATCCCACTGAGGTAGCAGCCGAGAAGATCCCACTGAGGTAGCCGAGAAGATCCCACTGAGGTAGCCGAGAAGATCCCACTGAGGTAGCCGAGAAGATCCCACTGAGGTAGTAGCCGAGAAGATCCCACTGAGGTAGTAGCCGAGAAGATCCCATTGAGGTAGCCGAGAAGATCCCACTGAGGTAGCCGCGAAGATCCCACTGAGGTAGCAGCCGAGAAGATTCCACTGAGGTAGCCGAGAAGATCCCACTGAGGTAGCAGCCGAGAAGATTCCACTGAGGTAGCCGAGAAGATCCCACTGAAGTAGCCGAGAAGATCCCACTGAGGTAGCAGCCGAGAAGATCCCACTGAGGTAGCCGAGAAGATCCCACTGAGGTAGCCGAGAAGATCCCACTGAGTTAGCAGCCGAGAAGATCCCACTGAGGTAGCCGAGAAGATCCCACTGAGGTAGCCGAAAAGATCCCACTGAGGTAGCCGAGAAGATCCCATTGAGGTAGCCGAGAAGATCCCACTGAAGTAGCCGAGAAGATCCCACTGAGGTAGCAGCCGAGAAGATCCCACTGAGTTAGCAGCCGAAAAGATCCCACTGAGGTAGCCGAGAAGATCCCACTGAGGTAGCCGAGAAGATCCCACTGAGGTAGCAGCCGAGAAGATCCCACTGAAGTAGCCGAGAAGATCCCATTGAGGTAGCCGAGAAGATCCCACTGAGGTAGCAGCCGAGAAGATTCCACTGAGGTAGCCGAGAAGATCCCACTGAAGTAGCCGAGAAGATCCCACTGAGGTAGCAGCCGAGAAGATCCCACTGAGGTAGCAGCCGAGAAGATCCCACTGAGGTAGCCGAAAAGATCCCACTGAGGTAGCAGCCGAGAAGATCCCACTGAGGTAGCCGAGAAGATCCCACTGAGGTAGCAGCCGAGAAGATCCCACTGAGGTAGCCGAGAAGATCCCACTGAGGTAGCCGAGAAGATCCCACTGAGGTAGCCGAGAAGATCCCACTGAGGTAGTAGCCGAGAAGATCCCACTGAGGTAGTAGCCGAGAAGATCCCACTGAGGTAGCCGCGAAGATCCCACTGAGGTAGCAGCCGAGAAGATCCCACTGAGGTAGCCGCGAAGATCCCACTGAGGTAGCAGCCGAGAAGATTCCACTGAGGTAGCCGAGAAGATCCCACTGAGGTAGCAGCCGAGAAGATTCCACTGAGGTAGCCGAGAAGATCCCACTGAAGTAGCCGAGAAGATCCCACTGAGGTAGCAGCCGAGAAGATCCCACTGAGGTAGCCGAGAAGATCCCACTGAGGTAGCCGAGAAGATCCCACTGAGTTAGCAGCCGAGAAGATCCCACTGAGGTAGCCGAGAAGATCCCACTGAGGTAGCCGAGAAGATCCCACTGAGGTAGCCGAGAAGATCCCATTGAGGTAGCCGAGAAGATCCCACTGAAGTAGCCGAGAAGATCCCACTGAGGTAGCAGCCGAGAAGATCCCACTGAGTTAGCAGCCGAAAAGATCCCACTGAGGTAGCCGAGAAGATCCCACTGAGGTAGCCGAGAAGATCCCACTGAGGTAGCAGCCGAGAAGATCCCACTGAAGTAGCCGAGAAGATCCCATTGAGGTAGCCGAGAAGATCCCACTGAGGTAGCAGCCGAGAAGATCCCACTGAGGTAGCCGAGAAGATCCCACTGAGGTAGCAGCCGAGAAGATCCCACTGAGTTAGCAGCCGAAAAGATCCCACTGAGGTAGCCGAGAAGATCCCACTGAGGTAGCCGAGAAGATCCCACTGAGGTAGCAGCCGAGAAAATCCCACTGAAGTAGCCGAGAAGATCCCATTGAGGTAGCCGAGAAGATCCCACTGAGGTAGCCGAGAAGATCCCACTGAGTTAGCAGCCGAGAAGATCCCACTGAGGTAGCCGAGAAGATTCCACTGAGGTAGCCGAGAAGATCCCACTGAAGTAGCCGAGAAGATCCCACTGAGGTAGCAGCCGAGAAGATCCCACTGAGGTAGCCGAGAAGATCCCACTGAGGTAGCCGAGAAGATCCCACTGAGTTAGCAGCCGAGAAGATCCCACTGAGGTAGCCGAGAAGATCCCACTGAGGTAGCAGCCGAGAAGATCCCACTGAGGTAGCCGAGAAGATCCCACTGAAGTAGCCGAGAAGATCCCACTGAGGTAGCAGCCGAGAAGATCCCACTGGGGTAGCCGAGAAGATCTCACTGAGGTAGCCGAGAAGATCCCACTGAGGTAGCCGAGAAGATCCCACTGAGGTAGCCGAGAAGATCCCACTGAGGTAGCCGAGAAGATCCCATTGAGGTAGCCGAGAAGATCCCACTGAAGTAGCCGAGAAGATCCCACTGAGGTAGCAGCCGAGAAGATCCCACTGAGTTAGCAGCCGAAAAGATCCCACTGAGGTAGCCGAGAAGATCCCACTGAGGTAGCCGAGAAGATCCCACTGAGGTAGCAGCCGAGAAGATCCCACTGAAGTAGCCGAGAAGATCCCATTGAGGTAGCCGAGAAGATCCCACTGAGGTAGCAGCCGAGAAGATCCCACTGAGGTAGCCGAGAAGATCCCACTGAGGTAGCAGCCGAGAAGATCCCACTGAGTTAGCAGCCGAAAAGATCCCACTGAGGTAGCCGAGAAGATCCCACTGAGGTAGCCGAGAAGATCCCACTGAGGTAGCAGCCGAGAAAATCCCACTGAAGTAGCCGAGAAGATCCCATTGAGGTAGCCGAGAAGATCCCACTGAGGTAGCCGAGAAGATCCCACTGAGTTAGCAGCCGAGAAGATCCCACTGAGGTAGCCGAGAAGATTCCACTGAGGTAGCCGAGAAGATCCCACTGAGGTAGCCGAGAAGATCCCACTGAGGTAGAAGCCGAGAAGATCCCACTGAGGTAGCCGAGAAGATCCCATTTAGGTAGCCGAGAAGATCCCACTGAGGTAGCCGAGAAGATCCCACTGAGGTAGCCGAGAAGATCCCACTGAGTTAGCAGCCGAGAAGATCCCACTGAGGTAGCCGAGAAGATCCCACTGAGGTAGCCGAGAAGATCCCACTGAGGTAGCCGAGAAGATCCCACTGAGGTAGAAGCCGAGAAGATCCCACTGAGGTAGCCGAGAAGATCGCCTTCGTAGTTTAGCAGCTTCTTTCAAGGTTAACCAAAAAGCTAATTGATTCGCATTTTTGCAGTTATTATCTTGCAGTCGAACACCATAATTAAAACTTCCAGAGGCCACGCGTTTGCCGAGCCGCTCCTAGTAGAAGACAACAGTCCGCAGTGCCTTCTGTGCCGCAGTCAGCAACGCGACCGCGTCACCCTGCCTTGCGCCCATCTCAAGTTCTGCAAATCTTGCGCCAGCGGGATGTCAAATTGTCGCTTTTGCGGTCAGAAAATACTTTGCACCCTGCCCGCATTCACCGCGTGACTCGGCGTTGTTACAACAAATCAGCAAAGGTAGTTACGTAAGTAAATCGCATGAAAACATTTTTTTAATTCGTGCAACTGACAAATTTTCGTAACTTGTGAGAGCATTAAAAATTATTATAAATATCTGTACGTTTATTCTTTTCAGAGCATTGATTTAATTCTGCATATTGCGTGGTATGTTGTTCGTTTCTTTCAAGGAATCTGATTTTCTTGATCTTGAAATCGAGATTATCTTGATTTTTTAATTATCACTAACAAAAAATTCTACCAACTAAGAACTTTGACGCTCTTTATAAACTTAAAGCACTTAAAAATGATCGAAATTTTTATCTTACATATTTTTTATCACTATGATTTTTAAGCATCGTTTACCAACCATTATACAGTAAATTCATTTTTTGCCAGTTTCAATGACAACGATATACACGTACATAGAAACCGATAAAGTTGTGGATAATTTACCCACGCATTGGATTTGAAATACTGCTTAAAATGATCCTACATTCCTGCTTGAGTACTAACGCAGCTCAGCTATTATACTGTCTACTAATTTGCTGTCAGGCACTATAGATGTCGACACAAAGACAGGATCCTGCACTAGACCCAGAGGCAATTAAAAATTAGCCTCAATTAATGCTTGGAACTACAGTTAACTACTTTAACCATTAGCTCAGACCCTGTAAAAACTAAAACATGGAACTAAAGAATCTATTTCAATACTCACTCACTGAAAGCCTTCTGAATTTTCTTTAGTAAGCATTTGTGCCGAAAAAAATTTTTCTATGGGTTTGTACTCATGGGCGCGAAAAAATGTATAGACATGGTTCTACGAGGCTGAGACGGAATGCATATAAGGGATCAGCATGGTGAGTGCAATAACTCTCTCTCCCCTGAGCAGTCCAGTAAGTGTGAGGACCATAATAAATGCCAATCCTTATAATGATTATTAACTGCTTTTATACAGTAGTTAATGATCAGGCTAGTTGTTAACGATGGAGTAAAGCCCAGACTTTCTTTACTGCTTAGGAGAGAGTAAAAACAACTTTCTATTTCACTAGTCCAGCTGTTAGGTACGAATCTACTGATAGTTACGGCTATTTATTTTTTGTTGGGGATAATGTCATTACAGAAGTGCAATGGCTTCAGATTTTAGTGACGGTCTGTTCATTTTTACCTACTGTACAGCTTCCATGCTGAGTTGGATTTACAGAACAACATGTCAGATAAGTGCACTATTTTTTATCTTTGTTTCGGATAAGGATTTCAGCACATTCCAAAGGTAGTCTATCATACTAATGCATAGCTCAGTTAAAATTAATGTGGCTCGACCCAATGGTTGAGTCGCTGCTGCCTGAGCTAAACCTCTAAGGACAACAGGCCTTGCCTTCTCGCTTGACCCGCCCCGAAATGATCTACTGGTAGCTTGGATGTGACTGAGCGGCTAAGGTCCTAAAGTACAAATATCTGGCCCAAGAAGTTTTCGAAGGTAATCCCGGGGTGCGAACCCGAGACCTGTCACCAGCCACCTGCGGGAATAGGCTCCTAAAACTACCCCCTGACGAGACGGGGCTCCCGGACAATGGACCGTCAGCTAGTTTAGGGCGTCAGATAAAGTACAATAGCCGATAATAAGGGACTCTGCACAGGGCATAACGATGGGCTGGCGAGCTCTAACAAGGACTTTTCTAGGGGTGCAGGGGGCCTCTTTCGAGGCGATTTGCGGAGGGAGTTGGATTGAGGTGCTACACCTGCTGACAAGCCTGGGGCGGGCTGTTCCGTGCTAAAAGTACGTCACTAATCTTAGGGGTTTTATCCCATGTAGAGGTTCTTGGGGCGCCTGGCATGATTAAATGAGAGACTCTCATCAGCCCCAGTCTGTGCACGGCTTTTAAAAGGTTTTTATGCTTACATTGACTATGCTAACAGGCCTGGAGGCGCGCTATCTATGACCCTAAGCGCCCCAGGCTTCACATTAAAGTACATTAACAACAACAACAACAACAACAAAGTACACTGTTAAGATGTTGAAAGCAGCGCCACAGAGCGCGCCTCAGGGCCTGGCCGCGAACAAAGTACATTAGCGGCTTCCAATCTCCATGTGGCTCCCCACAGCGGCGCACTAGCTATCTAAGCCAGCTGCGGCATGGCCTAAATGAGCAAATAAACACTAAAGAAAAGGGGAATCAACCTGAGATTTCACACACGACTGTCCTGAGCACAACATTCACTGGTTCGGCAAGCTATTATATTATTAGATTAAGCCCTAAGTGAAACAGGAGACTGCGCGGACTCTAAGACCCTAATAAGCAGCTGAAAAACAAGCAGGGGAACTCACCAGCAGCTTGAAGTTAAGCCGCAGGAAGGTCAGGAGCGGACGCGTCGCTCGCTTGTCAGCCTCAGGCGTGCCGTGCCAGATGTCGGAAGTCAGGCGTTGATGTCGGAATGTTCAGCCTCGGTTGCAGATCCTAGTCGGAGAGATCCTCGACGACCGGAAAGGGGTGATGATGCAGGGGCTGACCGGGAGAGATCTCGACCGGACAGGAGCCAGTCAGGGGACAGGGGTTTGGGGCCTGGAGAGTGCCTCGACAGGGACCAAAGGATGCCTCGATATCCCGAAAGGTTGGAGTTTTCAAGGCCGAAATCGGCTTCCTTAAATAGTGTCGATATCACGCGTCACGCGGCTGATTCGTGAGTCTGACGTCATCCGCCCTGACCTTGAACTGCAGCTTCACGCCGATTGGCTGGAAAGCTGTACATGAGAGGGGTAGACCATGAGTCATCGATGACTCATGGTGATGACGTCATAGGGTCATTTCACTAATTATGATCACAGAGAGATAAAAATTACACGGTTGGAAAGAGGATGACGCGCTGATCCCAAAAACCTAAAAATATTGGTGGTCCCAAAAGTACAGGCAGAATTATCTCCAAGTACGTTGCTAATCTCCAAGTTCGTTCCGCTTCAGTGATTCCGAACAATAGAGCGGAGGGGGGTGGGCGTCAAGGTCACCCGTGGTTGCGCAACCCAGGGGTAGAACGATGAGTCATCATATTACAGGTAGAACAGGCTGTAGCATGCCTAGCAGGGACTGTTACAAGCTGGGGCACGCATAGCGGATGGAACACTAAAGGTAGGAGAGCGAAAAAGATTCTGGGTTGGCCAAGCCAGGATTCATCAGAATTAAAACAAAGTCTTAATTGCATCGCTTGAAAATCAACTTACATGTACAACTGGAAAACTTCCGTGTACTTTACCTGCAACTATAGTAGTGTTTACCAGAAATACCAGAAACTCTTCAGTTTGCTTTTAAAAAAATTAATGATAATCTTTGATATGATACGCTTTCAATATAATTATTTATAGATTTGATATTCGTTATACATGACACCAGGGGTAATTTAAATGCACATGAGCGTCAACAGTGCAATGAAAATACATAGAATTAAATAAAAATAAAAACAAGCCAGCATAAGCTGCTTGTAGCTTTTGCCTTTGTAAAAGCTGATTGACAAGTTATCATTCATATGCTGAAAATTTATTTGCCATTAACAATAACAAATAAACCTTAGCTAATGAATTCCATAATGTACTGTGCTTACTTATATACGTTTACATATAAATGTAATTAAAAAACTCTACTGAAGATCTAAAAGTGACACTAAGTACACGAAAAAGCGAATCAGTGAATAATTTATATTAATGCAGTAAAATAATATTTGAAAAAAAATATATTAAGCTATAAAATACTGAAACTAAGGAGAAGAAATCACCGTTTATTATTAAAAATTAATTCAACGCCATATCTATCACAATAAAACATGATTCAAACAAGCGAAGGCGTAATTACATGTATTTGTATTAAAAGTAATTTTAGTGACAAGTAAATCAAACAATATGGCTTTTCTTGTTTAAGGCAGATAAAATCAGCAATAATAAAATTTGGCATCACCTATCTGAAGGCTGCATTGCCTAAGGTTTTAATTTTGCTATTGCATTGTGGGGACTAAAATAACTACTGCGTAAAATAAAAGAACTATAAGTAGTATAGTATAATACATATGGAAATTTTTTGATAATAATAAATGGTATGAAAAATTGGTCCCACAACTAACTAATTAGATCTATCAATCACTTTGCGCATGCATGGAATACCTATACCTATAAATAGACAGATTATAAAATCGCACATGCCAAATACATACATTATGTTTTTTAGAATACATGTTTTTTAGAAACCTGACCTCTTGACCAGCTGCCGGAAATAAATTCTTTCCTTGGGATGGGGCTCGAACCAACGACCCCTCCCCGGTGATAAGCCAAATGCCCTAGCCACTAGGCTAAAACTCCTATACACACGTACATATCCCGCGAATGTACGTTCCCAGCCCGTCTCAACCCAAATCATGTAAATACCCAAATAAAACTAGGCAAAATCGAAAAATAATCAATAAAAAAGCATAGACGAATCAAAGGCACAATAATACACAGCAAAATGTATTCAAATATGAAAGGCTGTAAAACAATTTGTTTTTTTTAGATTTAGATGATTGACTAGACTCAGGCAGTGGGGGCCGGCCGGCTCATTCCTTCCTGCCGCTGTAGGCGAACACCTTGCCAAAGATGGCCAAATCAATGCCAATCTGCAGCAGGCCGCACAGCCAGAACTGAGCCGGGGCGCTGCGCAGCACAAAGTAAACTGTTTTAAATAAGTCGCCCGACGTCCACAGCGCCACCATGGCGACACTCATACCGGCCGTAGACCGGTTGATTCGATTGCGATGAAACTGCGGCACGGCCAGCATTGCTTCGGTCAGCACTGCGGCCAGACCCAGCAGCTCCACGTAGGCCGACCAGCCGGACAGGGCGAAGCTGAGGCTGCCGGCCGCCGCCGTGAACACCAGCAGGAAGGCCGCGTAGCTGGAGAAGTCAGGCCAGTTCCAGAATCCGCCTGGTGCCAGCTCTGCGCCTGAGGTTGGCGTACGGGTGATAGCGGTGTAGCTGGCAGCTGACTCTCCCTGAGCTGAGTGGCTGATTCTCCCTGATTCCCCTGAGCTGAGTAGCTGATTCTCCCTGATTCCCCTGAGCTGAGTAGCTGATTCTCCCTGATTCCCCTGAGCTGAGTAGCTGATTCAGTGATTCTCCCTGATTCCCCTGAGCTGAGTAGCTGATTCAGTGATTCTCCCTGATTCCCCCTAAGCTGAGTAGCTGATTCTCCCTGAGCTGAGTGGCTGATTCCCCTGAGCTGAGTGGCTGATTCTCCCTGATTCCCCTGAGCTGAGTGGCTGATTCTCCCTGATTCCCCTGAGCTGAGCAGCTGATTCTCCCAGATTCCCCTGAGCTGAGTGGCTGATTCTCCCTGATTCCCCTGAGCTGAGTAGCTGATTCTCCCTGATTCCCCTGAGCTGAGTAGCTGATTCTCCCTGATTCCCCTGAGCCGAGTAGCTGATTCTCCCTGATTCCCCTGAGCTGAGTAGCTGATTCAGTGATTCTCCCTGATTCCCCCTAAGCTGAGTAGCTGATTCCCCCTGAGCTGAGTAGCTGATTCTCCTGAGCTGAGTAGCTGATTTATCTAGCAAATGATCCAGATTTTTTAAATTTCCACCCTACTACAAAAGCACTCCTACTCACTGCTGCCGCCCGCCGATTTCCTGACGCTGCCGTCAGTAGGCAGAACGCCTCCACGCCGCTGCTGCTGCTGTCGCCTGGAGGCGACGGTCACCTGCACCATAGCCAGCATAGCGGCGATCATAACGAAGCTCTGGGCCAACAATGGCAGTTCGAAACGCTTGCAGAACCTGCCAGCATGGAGAAAAAAATTCTGTTTTTCTACTGCCCCATTTTCTGTTGACAATTCAAGTCAACAATTCACAGATATACTCAAAAAGATAAGTTCAATTTTATACCAGAAAATAATTCGCAAGATGTTAGCCAGTAGCAGTGCTAAGCAGACGTACAGCGAGAAGCCATCACTATTTCCAGTGCTCTTGATTTGAAAGTACTGAGGAATATAAGGAAAAATGCCACCAAATATGATGAAAAACATTGACACATACTCCACTAATGGTAGAATTACTGACTGGATGTCCATGTTAACAGTACCTGCAAGAGTTTAATAAGCTACATGAATTGTAAGAATTTTTGTTTTGTTAGAAGCTGAGTTACACAACAGAATTGTGGATTTTTAGAGCACTTAATACATAAGTAATAATAGCATGATTTACATGCACAAAATTTGCTAACTTTGTTTACAATTTGAAATGTTCTTCTGTAATTTGTGATAGTTAAAAATACTACATATTTTTAATTTCTAATTGGGCTTAAAAGTTAATTAAGTCTTGAATTTAGCATATTGTTACAATAAAGAATTTTTCTGCTAGATAGCTTATATTGATATGATAGGTATTACAACAAAAGCAATGATATGCAACATGCAATTATACAAAAATTAAGGCAAGCCTTTTTACTTCAAACTATAGCTATTTTACCTTAATTGAAAAATTGAAGTGTTCATTTTATTAAACTGCTTAACTTAATGAAGTAGGTGATTTTATTAAAAAATATTAAAAATTATAATTACAAACAATTGCTATCACATTTTTTTTAAATCATTGTATTGAGATTCCCCAGTAACTGATTAGGGAAGATATAAAAAATTACTCAGACACAATTACACACGATTATAGCTTGTATCTAGCAAAATTTATCATAATAATAATATACAAGCCATGATATAGCTATGCTTTAAATTTTGCTTAATAGTACGACCTAGGACCTAGGACTAGGACTTAAAATCGTATTTAAAAAAATTGACGGCGTTTCGCGATTGACAACAGTTTGAATGCTACGATAATTCAAGAATTCATTGCTACTTGCCTTACAAGCTGAAGTCTCTTAACCCAGGCCAGGTCGAGGTCAGCAATTTCGGGTGAATTGTCGATAAAAATATAGTTATTGTATTTTCGCGCTATGAAGCGTTACAACAAAATATTGTAATACTTGTTCATTATATCAGTTTTAAACCTTGAGTTGACCTTTCATTTTTTTAATGTTTTTTATAATCAAAAATATACTTTACACAGATGATTTCAACAATAAAACGAGCCCACCTGCACGGTGGCGGCGCAGAACCGCGCTTAGGGGGATTTTTGCGCAACTTACAAGAAATGCATTTTTATGATTTTTTTAATTGGGGTGGTCACCTGGGGGTGGTAACACCAATGCTCAACCGGAACAACAGCTCGGTGTTTCGGTTGAGCTTGGACCGCAAGTCTCCAGATGCTTAGCAGCATAGTCGCCATTATTTTTAGGCCTGACTGTGACAAGTGCCTTTGTGCCGAATTCGCATGGGCTGTTCCTCAATCCTCACGCACACTGTTTTCAATGTCTTTCTTCCTGTTTTTTGCACTTATCATTCATTAATCGTTCGACTGTTGCTGCAGTTGCAGAAAGCTCATGTACATGTGTAGGGCCTAGTTCCATGTCAAATTAGGGCCTTGAGAGTAAGCCTAAGATATGTATGTATGCATATATTTTTGTATTTTAATATTTTTAGCAAAATAAATGATTTTGGCAGTAAGCTATTTAACCAATGAGAATCTATTTCAGTAGCTACAATTTTTTCTTTCAATGTGAATTGTTCTAATCATTAAGCTACTAATTTTAAACTTTTTTGCTTAGGCTGTTATACTAGGCCCTATGACCATTCTTTTATGCAAGTTCTTATTATCTAGACTACTTTAAATATTATTTGGCCCATTTATAATAATAATTTTAAAATTCAATCAATAATTGTACAAACATTAAAAATAGGGTATAGACTGGGCTATAGCTACCCTAATTTAGGGGAGTGAATGGCTCAGGCTGGGTTTATTTTTTGGATGGGCACAGGATGTGAAATCGCATCATGTTCTTAATTTTAGGATGCAATTTCAGGGTTTGAGATGCAATTTTTTAAAAGTCCCATTTCAGAGGTCTTTTATTGTGAAGAATTAAAAACTCAGGATGCAAAATCGTATCCTACATTGAATTTCAGGATGCGATTCTAAAAGTCAAGATGCTATAGCATCCCTATAGCACAAAAAATAAACCCAGGGCTCAGGAGTCTAGTAGATCTGCATTTTGTATCACTGATCCAGGTTTGACCCAGAATTGTAGGTTATTTTCTTATGTAACTTTGTATCCAAGGTATAAGGGGGTCTTATAGACCTACACTGCACAAATTTGTTGGGCTATAGGCTCGTAAACATATTGCACAATTTATGCCCATGAGGGCAATGATCAATCCAACTCCTAAGGCATAGTGTGGATTCATAAGGCCTATAGTGTGGATTCATGGAAGTAGCACTTGTAAGTTAATGACTTATTTCATGGGTATATAAATTGTTTTATTTCAAACTACTATTAAATAAAAATTTAAAGAGACAAAATATTAAAATTTTGCTCCAAGAAAGTTTAAAGTACAATTATAAAGCTTGCTTCATTTTTTATTTAATCTATGTATCTATTGCCTTAATTGTACTATTTAAGCCATGTAAATGATTGCATACAGTTATATTTTTGGCCTACAGAATATATAAAAATATTTTTGTCATGTAAAAAAATTTACAGCACTGCCCCCAAAATCAATTGGCAAAACATTTTTGGACTCTGCGAAGCTTTTGTCATCACTATATAAAATGTGGCCATGGCCACTTCGCAACCTAGCCAGACAGCTCACTTTGTCATCTGTGTTGCCATGCAGTAGCAGTGCTTCAGCTACCAATGCATCTAAGCCATCACTGCCACCCACTGTGGCTATTGTGGGCAGTGGTCCAGCTGCTTTTTATACAGCCCAGCAGTTGCTAAAATTGCATCCCAGCATGCAGGTGCGAAATTTTCATCATTGGGGGTTTTTGCAGTATTGTGATGTCTAGTTCTCACTCCCATTTAGCATCCTGATAAATCCTACCTGGCATCCTGATTCAATAAGTCCTATGCAACACCCTGATTCCCTAAATCCCATCCAACATCCCGATCCCATAAATCCCATCCAGCATCCTGATTCCCTAAATCCCATCCAACATCCTGATTCCGTAAATCCCATCCAGCATCCCGATCCCATAAATCCCATCCAGCATCCTGATTCCCTAAATCCCATCCAGCATCCCGATTCCCTAAATCGAATCCGGTATCTTGATTCCCTAAATCCCATCCAGCATACCTGATTCCCTAAATCCCATCCAGCATCTTGATTCCCTAAATTCCATCCAGCATCCTGATTCCCTAGATCCCATCCAGCATCCTGATTCCCTAAATCCCATCCAGCATCCTGATTCCCTAAATCCCATCCAGCATCCTGATTCCCTAAATCCAATCCAGCATCCTGATTCCCTAAATCCCATCCAGCATCCTGATTCCCTAAATCCCATCCAGCATACCTGATTCCCTAAATCCCATCCAGCATACCTGATTCCCTAAATCTAATCCAGCATCCTTATTCCCTAAATCCAATTCAGCATCCCGATTTCCTAAATCGAATCCAGCATCCCGATTTCCCAATTCCCATCCAGCATCCTGATTCCCTAAATCCCATCCAGCATCCTTCCTTGATTCCCTAAAATCTGCTTTTTCGTCATCTTCATCCAGCATCCTGATTCCCTAAATCCCATCCAGCATACCTGATTCCCTAAATCCCATCCAGCATACCTGATTCCCTAAATCTAATCCAGCATCCTTATTCCCTAAATCCAATTCAGCATCCTGATTCCCTAAATCCAATTCAGCATCCCGATTTCCTAAATCGAATCCAGCATCCCGATTTCCCAATTCCCATCCAGCATCCTGATTCCCTAAATCCCATCCAGCATCTTGATTCCCTAAATCCCATCCAGCATCCTTCCTTGATTCCCTAAAATCTGCTTTTTCGTCATCTTCATCCAGCATCCTGATTCCCTGAATTCCATCCAGCTTCTAGATTCTGTAAATCTAATCCAGCATCCTGATTCCCTAAATCCAATTCAGCATCCTTATTCCCTAAATCTAATCCAGCATCCTGATTCCCTAAATCCAATTCAGCATCCTGATTCCCTAAATCTAATCCAGCATCCTGATTCCCTAAATCTAATCCAGCATCCTGATTCCCTAAATCTAATTCAGCATCCTGATTCCCTAAATCCAATTCAGCATACCTGATTCCCTAAATCCAATTCAGCATCCTGATTCCCTAAATCCAATTCAGCATCCTGATTCCCTAAATCCAATTCAGCATCCCGATTTCCTAAATCGAATCCAGCATCCCGATTTCCCAATTCCCATCCAGCATCCTGATTCCCTAAATCCAATTCAGCATCCTGATTCCCTAAATCCAATTCAGCATCTTGATTCCCTAAATCCCATCCAGCATCCTGATTCCCTAAATCCCATCCAGCATCTTAATTCCCTAAATCCCATCCAGCATCCTGATTCCCTTAATCGAATCCAGCATCCTGATTCCCTAAATCTAATTCAGCATCCTGATTCCCTAAATCCAATTCAGCATCCTGATTCCCTAAATCCAATCCAGCATCCTGATTCCCTAAATCCAATTCAGTATCCTGATTCCCTAAACCCAATTCAGCATCCTGATTCCCTAAATCCCATCCAGCATCCCGATTCCCTAAATCGAATCCGGTATCTTGATTCCCTAAATGCCATCCAGCATGTTGATTCCCTAAATCCCATCCAGCATACCTGATTCCCTAAATCCAATTCAGCATCCTGATTCCCTAAATCCCATCCAGCATACCTGATTCCCTAAATCTAATCCAGCATCCTGATTCCCTAAATCTAATCCAGCATCCTGATTCCCTAAATCTAATCCAGCATCCTGATTCCCTAAATCTAATCCAGCATCCTGATTCCCTAAATCCAATTCAGCATCCTGATTCCCTAAATCCAATTCAGCATCCTGATTCCCTAAATCCAATTCAGCATCCTGATTCCCTAAATCCAATTCAGCATCCTGATTCCCTAAATCCAATTCAGCATCCCGATTCCCTAAATCCAATTCAGCATCCTGATTCCCTAAATCCAATTCAGCATCCTGATTCCCTAAATCCAATTCAGCATCCTGATTCCCTAAATCCAATTCAGCATCCTGATTCCCTAAATCCAATTCAGCATCCCGATTCCCTAAATCCAATTCAGCATCCTGATTCCCTAAATCCAATTCAGCATCCCGATTTCCTAAATCCAATTCAGCATCCTGATTCCCTAAATCCAATTCAGCATCCTGATTCCCTAAATCCAATTCAGCATCCTGATTCCCTAAATCCAATTCAGCATCCCGATTCCCTAAATCTAATCCAGCATCCTGATTCCTTAAATCCACCACCACTCGAATTTGCTAATGTCAATCAGTACGCTGATCTTTTAATATCAAAACCAATCACGAAGGTGGACCTGCTCGAGCGCCTGCCCGTACCATTCGGCCTAGTTCGCTACGGCGTTGCGCCCGATCATCCCGACGTGAAAAATGTCATCACCGGCTTCACCCGTGTAGCCCGGGATCCCCGGCTGGCCTTCTTTGGCAACGTCAGCGTTGGCAAGGACGTCCGGCTGCGCCATCTGCTCGACTCCTACACGGCTGTGGTGCTCGCCTACGGCGCTTCGCGCGCCAAACGGTTGGGAATTCCTGGCGAGGATCGTCTCGGGAATGTGCTGTCCGCGAGGTGAGCCTCGGCCATTAACTTATTTGTTTCTAAGACGGTATACAAGATTTGCTTGTATGTCCCTAGCAACCGCCATCTCTCTCCCCAGCCATGTCAGTTGCGGTAGCTGCCCGCCTAGCAACCGCCATCTCTCTCCCCAGCCATGTCAGTTGCGGTCGCTGCCCGCCTAGCAACCGCCATCTCTCTCCCCAGCCATGTCAGTTGCGGTCACTGCCCGCCTAGCAACCGCCATCTCTCTCCCCAGCCATGTCAGTTGTGGTCACTGCCCGCCTAGCAACCGCCATCTCTCTCCCCAGCCATGTCAGTTGTGGTCACTGCCCGCCTAGCAACCGCCATCTCTCTCCCCAGCCATATCAGTTGCGGTCACTACTTGCCTAGCAACCGCCATCTCTCTCCCCAGCCATGTCAGTTGTGGTCACTGCCCGCCTAGCAACCGCCATCTCTCTCCCCAGCCATGTCAGTTGCGGTCGCTGCCCGCCTAGCAACCGCCATCTCTCTCCCCAGCCATGTCAGTTGCGGTCACTGCCCGCCTAGCAACCGCCATCTCTCTCCCCAGCCATGTCAGTTGTGGTCACTGCCCGCCTAGCAACCGCCATCTCTCTCCCCAGCCATGTCAGTTGTGGTCACTGCCCGCCTAGCAACCGCCATCTCTCTCCCCAGCCATATCAGTTGCGGTCACTACTTGCCTAGCAACCGCCATCTCTCTCCCCAGCCGTGTCAGTTGCGGTCACTACCCGCCTAGCAACCGTAATCTTTTTTCCCAATTGTCTATTCTAATTTCCAACCAACAAATCCGCTGGAATCCCAGAGACTTAGTCAACTGGTACAACGGCTACCCAGGAGCCGAAAATTTAAACGTCGATCTCGCCGCCGCTGAGACCGCCGTCATCATCGGACAGGGCAACGTAGCCCTGGACGTGGCCCGCATCCTGCTATCTAGCCCTGACAGGTTGCGCAAAACCGACGTACCCGAGCCCGTACTTCGCCGCCTAGCCGAGGAGTCCGGCGTTCGTCGGGTCCGCCTGGTTGGCCGGCGCGGCCTCCTGCAGGCCGCCTTCACCACGAAAGAGTTCCGCGAGTTGGCTCGCCTGGACGGCGTCGGTGTCTGTTTGGACGGGGCGCCATCGGCAGCGCTTTCCCAGGAAATTCTCGCCGCCCTGCCGAGGCCGCGGCGACGCCTGTCTGAGCTGGTGAGAGCTGGTGGCTGGGATGCGACTGCCTCCTTCAGCTACAACTGGAATCTCCCTTCAGCCACTGCTGGAATCTCCCTTCAGCCACTGCTGGAATCTCCCTTCAGCCACTGCTGGAATCTCCCTTCAGCCACTGCTGGAATCTCCCTTCAGCCACTGCTGGAATCTCCCTTCAGCCACTGCTGGAATCTCCCTTCAGCCACTGCTGGAATCTCCCTTCAGCCACTGCTGGAATCTCCCTTCAGCCACTGCTGGAATCTCCCTTCAGCCACTGCTGGAATCTCCCCTCATGCACAGCTGGAATCTCCCTTCAGCCACTGCTGGAATCTCCCTTCAGCCACTGCTGGAATCTCCCTTCAGCCACTGCTGGAATCTCCCCTCATGCACAGCTGGAATCTCCCTTCAGCCACTGCTGGAATCTCCCTTCAGCCACTTCTGGAATCTCCCTTCAGCCACTGCTGGAATCTCCCTTCAGCCACTGCTGGAATCTCCCTTCAGCCACTGCTGGAATCTCCCTTCAGCCACTGCTGGAATCTCCCTTCAGTCACTGCTGGAATCTCCCCTCATGCACAGCTGGAATCTCCCTTCAGCCACTGCTGGAATCTCCCTTCAGCCACTGCTGGAATCTCCCTTCAGTCACTGCTGGAATCTCCCCTCATGCACAGCTGGAATCTCCCTTAAGCCACAGCTAAAATCTCCCCCAATAAATTTATTCATCAGGTTTTAAAGTCAGCAGCAAACGAGGAGGCGGCCGCTCAAATGCCACGCCAGCTGACGCTGCACTTCCTGCTGTCGCCCACGGAGTTTCTGGCCTCAGCGGCCTCGCCCGATCGCGTCGGCTCCGTCCAATTCCAGCGGAATCGGCACGTGCCGCCAGACTCGCCGACGTCGGACAAAGTCGAAGCCACTGGCGAGTCGGTGCGCCTAGACTGCGGCCTCGCCGTTGTCAGCGTAGGCTACGAAAATGTAGCCCTTGACCCGCTGATTCCCATGGACGCTCGGACTGGCGTTGTTGCCAATGACAACGGCAAAATTCGAGGCCTAGAGAACGCTTATTGCGCTGGCTGGCTTAAGACTGGGCCGTCCGGCGTGCTGCTCAGCACCATGTCCGACAGCTTCCACACCGCCCAGCGTCTGCTGGAGGACCTCACCGCCGGCCGGTTGCCAGGCGACTCCCAACGGAGAACGGGCCGTCTGGCCTTAGTCAAGGAGCTCCGATCTAGCGGCGTCCGGTTCACCACCTTCGCCGACTGGGAGCGCATCGACGCCTGGGAGCAGCGAAACGGCCGATCGTTGGGCAAGCCGAGGGAAAAGATTTTGTCAATCAACGATTTCCTTCGGGCGGCTACTGAAAACGAGATCGGCGAGTGTGAAGAAGTGACTGGTGACGAGAGGACATAACGCAAATCAAAGTCATTATCTTGCTTTGATTTGATTTCAATTTTATTTCTCGCCGTGTAACATTAGCGCATGCGATAAATTACAATAAATCCGTTAGTTCAATGTGCATTTGTTATACACGTCACTGCTGAGCGTGCTTGCCTAGATGATTTGTGCGACTGATTTGTTTGCAGCCAATGACATTGTCTGTTAGATTTTTAGCTCAATCTTTAGCTTTGATCCGGGTTTTTGCTTGTTTCACTTAGAAATGAAATATATTTTCGATTGAAATCTGTTTTTAGCAATGAACTTTTCTTTCAGTGTAAAATAACATTTCCATTGCAGTGCATTTTTCGATAATTTTGTCTTATAGAACTGTAGTAAATCAAACTATTAACGGTTTTCTACTGTGGCGACTTGTAATTTGAAAATTTATGATCATACTAAGGTATATATTGAATCTTGTTTGAGTCCATCGCCAAAGCAATCGTACATACAGACAAACGATGAAAAATGAAAAGCGAAAATTATAATTTATTACAATATTTGGTCATCAAGTTAAAGAATAAGTTGGGTTAAATTTTGGAAATTGCTACTACTCAAATCAAATTTGACGGTAGAAAGCGTTTTGTACGAAACGGGCATAGGTAATGTCAAATTTAAAGAGCTATGTGACATTAAAAATAACAAATACCTACTTCGAAAGTGATTTTAAAAAATTATTTAGACCTAATTACACAGCTTATGGCTACAAAGAAATTGCAATTACAACAGTTTTCGCGCGTACTCTCCGTGGGGTCTACATGTGCGTTCATTTAATTCCTTGTCTTACAAAAATGTATGTATTAAATTTTTTCCTATACATTTACTAGTAATATTTTGCGTGCCATGATAAATATTTTTCCTATCCGCTAAAGAACTCACACTTTAACTAACACTTTAATTTTGTTAACTAAATTACTGTTTAACTTTTACTCACACTTTAATTTTGTTTAACTAAATATAAAATTATGAACTTAGAAATAGAACAAATTTGAATTGCACGGCAGACGACGTGGCGAGAGTCATCGATCAATTTATTGACTTAAAAGCTCCTCTGCGTAGAATTATGACGCGTTTGAACTAATCAAGTATTAAAATTAAAGAAGAAATAGTAACAAGTATCTATCGGTATACTAATGCATGCTTGCAGGAATCCGCTCTTATTATTACCATTGGCATCAATCCATCATAAAGTTAAATTTTTGGCTAACAATTATTTGGAATGTAAAGTATAGTATCTTTATTTAAATAAATAATTTTTTTAATATTTGATACCTTATTTAACAATATTTCATAATTATACCAATATTCCAAATTCAATAGACAACTACAAGTAATTTTTTAATGCTCCTAAAACTTGTGATTACCAAAAGTAATATTTTTTTACATATATAAATATATATAAATATATATATTTATGTAAATATATAAAATAAATAAATCAATATATAAATAAATAAATATATATATATATATATATAATATATATTCTTTAAACAGTTAAAGAAAATATATATATATTGTTCTTCAATTTAGCCCTAATCAATAGAAACAGAAATAAAAATACATTTTTTGTAAATAAAACCAGTAATAAAAATTTATGCCTACTTTAATGATTTAAAAATAACTTCAAATATTGCCTATATTAGTATTTGATTTGTTGCAATTTGTAGTAAATTTTTGCTTTTTTAGCCTATATTGAAGGCTTAACCATTATTGTGAGGTAAATATATGGTTAACTTTGGCATATAATGGAATTATGTAGTGGCAAGAGATAATTGACAATTTTTTGCAATAAATGCATAAAAAAATAAAATGTCTCCTAATACCATAAAATTATTTATAAAAGGTTTTATAAAGTTCTTTGTCTAAAAATTTTAACTATTTTGATATACTAGAATAGTCATAGGCAACTATTGGAATCACTTAGCCATTTCTAATACGAGTAAGTTGCATTTACTAGTAAGTTGCTATTGGACAAAATAGCTATCATGTAAGCGAGGTGATTTCCAACTTTGGGGCTATATATTTACTAGAAATGTTTTATTTTTTTAGAAAGTAAATTTATTATTTTTTGTTTTTATTTTATTTTGCATTAGGCATATATAAGAAACAATAATTTTTTGTTTCATATTCAGGCATTAACTTTCATACTGCATTGATTTGTATAAAATTGCCCTAATTTTAGGTTCTAAAAATGTGAATATAATTATGTACTTTGAAATAATCTTAGTCTCATTGAATAGATAAAGTTGTCTACTTTTCAAATTGTATTCAAGTCTTGTGGGGTTTTTTACAATACCTTTTTAGTTAGATAATTGTTTGACTTTTGACCATTTATTCATTTTTGTAACTACTGGGCACTGGCATAGCATATAGTCAAGTGCCTACTATTATACAAAAATAATTTTAACAGGCTGAATAGCCTACTGATAGTTGGTATTGAGAGTAGTCAGAATATAATAGAGAGTGGTACTTAATTTCATGGAATATTTAATGAATATATAATTGGTATAGAACCAAATTATAGCATGGGGAGCACAATATTTCTATTTGTTGGTAAAATTAATGGCAGAAAACAATATTACATTTAATTTTTTTAATTTAGACTTCCACATATATTGCATCTTTATCCAGTCTGCAATCTACTTTCTCAAATTTAGGATTTTAGGTAGGTGACAAAATCTATCTAACCATTGGACTGCACATGAAAGCTATTAATTTGACCATACAGATACCATGCCTCAGTAACATCAAGGATGCAGTAAGTTTCCCTGTAGCAACCAACGTATCCAAAATCCAGTCAATAAGTGAGTTCCCCACTTGGAG
The DNA here is from genome assembly GCA_950096795.1 of Macrostomum cliftonense. Taxonomy (NCBI): domain Eukaryota; kingdom Metazoa; phylum Platyhelminthes; family Macrostomidae; genus Macrostomum; species Macrostomum cliftonense. Next base: position 1,282,839 of record CATNEM010000089.1, on the reverse strand, counting down.
ACCATTGAGATAATCTTTTTCAACTGCTGCAGAGGGCAGAGCCATGCTAGGGACAGGAGGGAGAAGGGTGTTAGCGAGAAAGACGCTGCATTCCAGAGGATCAAGATTCAAGTGCCAAAAGTCCTGAAACCATTCAATATCAACATTGATCCACGGAATCGGAGCAGTGTTGTGTTGGCACAAGTACAGCAGGTCGAGGAGCTTCAACTGCTCACCTTAAGGCCGCCCAGTAATGCAGGCTGAGCAGCATTCTGACAGCGAGCAGTCAAAGTGCGCCCAGAGAAACTTAGAGCGTATCCGAGCTTGGAGCTTGCTAGGATCGAGACAACACCGAGTGAATCACTGCAAAATTTGTGCCTTTAGGCGTGCCAGGGATTTACTAACAATAACCCCGTAATGAGCTGTCAGTCACGTGATCGCTTTCGAGAATCTCTTGTAGTGTGGAGGGGGTGCTGTGGGCAAGCGCGTTGAAAGTGTGCAACGTGCATGTCTATTGCAACGTGCATACACGTTTTGCTAACTTACAATCCCGTACGCTTAAAATGTTTACGTGCCTCAAATTATCTGTAATAGCTTGTAACGTGCATGCTACTATATATAATATTATATAATTTAATCCAAAAAATTTCTTCGATAAATACCAATCTATTTGCTACGTCTTTAACTTTTCGGCTGTAAGAAATACTCTAACTGTAATGTATAAGTATAGGATTAATACTGTACTAATAGAAACAATAGAAATCTATCTGAATGTCTATTTAAACTATATGGCAATCAGCGAATCTAATATTTATATAATAAGTATTAACAATTCTATAATACCGTTTGTTTAAGGAAAACGATAAAAAATTTTTCTAGATAAGAAAACGTATTCTAGAAGTTATCATTAGTTAATTTTATATGAGATTTATGACTGTCTGTTCCAACGGATTCTAGCTGTGCTAAAAATGCAGCCAGACGAACAGTTTGACTACCAATTCAAACTAGTCATTGTTGGCGATGTCAGTGTTGGCAAATCCTGCATTGTCCAGCGCTTCAAAACTGGTAGCTATTGTGAGACGCAGTCCAGCACTATCGGCGTTGATTTCACTATGAAAACCCTGTTGATTGACGGCTTTCGAGTTAAGTTGCAAATCTGGGACACGGCTGGACACGAGCGGTTTCGAACTATCACTCAGTCCTATTACCGGTCCGCTAGTGCTGCTATTCTCGCCTACGATATCACTAAGAGGGTGAGTTGATTGTTGCCATTGATTTGTATTCTGTCTAACATCTATGTGATCTATATTTGTTTAATAATTAAATACATCTCAGCTCAAATCTTAATGCATAGAAGAGAATCCCATTTGTGAATATGGGAGATACAACCCAGCTTTAGGAATCTAAAATTACAACTTCCCATCTGTGAATATGGGGGAATGGGAGATTCTCCCATATTCTAGGAATGAGGGAGATAGAGTCCCCTTCTAGGAATGAGGGAGACAGAATCCCCTCTAGGAATGAGGGAGACAGAATCCCCTCTAGGAATGAGGGAGATAGAGTCCCCTTCTAGGAATGAGGGAGACAGAATCCCCTCTAGGAATGAGGGAGATAGAGTCCCCTTCTAGGAATGAGGGAGACAGAATCCCCCTCTGGGAATGTGGGAGACAGAATCCCTCTGGGAATGTGGGAGACAGAATCCCTCTGGGAATGTGGGAGACAGAATCCCCCTCTAGGAATCAGGGAGACAGAATCCCCCTCTAGGAATCAGGGAGACAGAATCCCCTCTAGGAATGAGGGATATAGAATCCCCTCTAGGAATGTGGTAGATAGAATCCCCTCTAGGAATGAGGGAGACAGAATCCCCTCTAGGAATGAGGGAGACAGAATCCCCTCTAGGAATGAGGGATATAGAATCCCCTCTAGGAATGAGGGAGACAGAATCCCCTCTAGGAATGAGGGATATAGAATCCCCTCTAGGAATGAGGGAGACAGAATCCCCTCTAGGAATGATGGATATAGAATCCCCTCTAGGAATGAGGGAGATAGAATCCCCCTCTAGGAATGAGGGAGATAGAATCCCCCTCTAGGAATGAGGGAGATAGAATCCCCTCTAGGAATGTGGTAGATAGAATCCCCCTCTAGGAATGAGGGAGATAGAATCCCCTTCTGGGAATCAGGGAGATAGAATCCCCTTCTGGGAATTAGGGTGACAGAATCCCCTTCTGGGAATTAGGGTGACAGAATCCCCCTCTTCTTCTGGTAGTCTTAAAAAATCTGCATGGCAACCTCCACCTGTTCAGGAGACATTCGACTCGCTGCACCACTGGGTGGAGGACCTGAACCGGTACGCCGGCGCGCACACTCTCCAGCTGCTCATTGGCTGCAAATGCGATCTGGAATCTCAGCGTCAGGTGACAGCTAGCGAAGGTCGCGAGTTCGCTAACCGACTTGGCATGCTGGCCCACTTGGAGACTTCGGCTAAGGAGAATTCCGATTCGAATATCGAGCGCCTATTCCAGACTGTGGCCGAGGAGCTGCTCAGGCGGATCAACGTGCGACCGCCTGCAAGCGGAGCTGACGAGTTCGCCGAAGCCAATCAGGCTCGACTGTCTCTAGGCAGAGGCAGCAGACGATTCGGTGCCCCGTCGTGTTGCTCGTCTTCTTGAGCTGCGTCGGATTGTTTGACAGCATTTTTTGTACACAATATGAGCTGTAGAATTCTGTAAACCGACGCAGGTGCTAACTAGTTGATGATTTTTTATCTGCTCAATAAGTTTCTAAGAAAACTTTCTATTTTTTATGGCTTCAAATGGCGCCTTAGTAGTATTATAGCTTTATTGCAGGATATTTTTGCTGAATTTTGCCTAAGAGTATTGTACAGTAGCTACTGTAAGTAGTATTGCTTTTATAATGTATTTTTTAAACAATAGGCCTGCTCTGCCACATCGCCAAGTCTTGACCTTGAGATGATTAACCACAGAAATATTTTTGCTCAAAGATTTTCTAATGAAAATAAAGCGATTTTATATTTTAATTGTATTAAATTTGATTGCTTTTTTGTTTTATTTCAATTTTGTGCTTAGAATTAGTTAGAACAATTCTACTATACTATGTTACTTTATGTGGTGTTAGTGGATTGCTAGTCTATAAAGGAGGAAATAATAAATCTCTGCTAATTACATTTTCAGCTTCCTGTCGGCATGTCGACATCAGGCGATATGGCGTCGACGCAGCCGTCGCCCCAGCCAATCCGGCGCATCTGCTGCATCGGCGCCGGCTACGTCGGCGTGCCGTCTAGCGCCGTTATCGCTAGCCAGTGTCCCGACATCGACGTCACCGTTGTTGACATATCCGAAGCCAAAGTGGCCGCCTGGAACTCCGACCAGCCGCCCCTGTACGAGCCGGGCCTGTCGCAGCTGATCAGCCGCACTCGGGGCGTTAATTTGCACTTTAGCTGCGACATGGTCGGACCATTGGAAGGCGCCGATTTAGTGTTTATCTGCGTGAACACGCCGACTAAGGCGTACGGCTTAGGCCGGGGCAAGGCGGCTGATCTCACCACGCTTGAGGCTGCGGCCAGGTGTGTACTTGGTGGGATCCGGCTCGGGTGGTGATTTGGGTGCCATGATGTGGCAAGTCAGTAGGCCAGTGACGAAGCGAGTCCAGAAGGTACCTTCTGAGAGGGATTTATATAGTCCAATGTGACGTAGAGTACAGTCTTAGGTGCGGTCAGATTCTTAAAGTGAATTTCTGTGAGTTCTAGTTTCCTAAAGTACTGTCTATATCGTCTGATTCTTGAAGTAAAATTCAGTTCGACCATATTCTTAAAGTACATTCCTGTGTGGTATGAATTTTTTAAAGTGCATTCCGGTTTAGCCTGATTCTTAAAGTACAGCTTGTTTCTGTCTGATTCTTTAAGTACAGATTGTTTCTGTCTGATTCTTAAAGTACAGCTTGTTTCTGTCTGATTCTTAAGGTACAGCTTGTTTCTTTCTTATTCTTAAAGTACAGCTTGTTTCTGTCTGATTCCTAAAGTACAGCTTGTTTCTGTCTGATTCTTAAAGTACAGCTTGTTTCTGTCTTATTCTTAAAGTACAGCTTGTTTCTGTCTGATTCCTAAAGTACAGCTTGTTTCTGTCTGATTCTTAAAGTACAGCTTGTTTCTGTCTGATTCTTTAAGTACAGCTTGTTTCTGTCTGATTCTTAAAGTACAGCTTGTTTCTGTCTGATTCTTAAAGTACAGCTTGTTTCTGTCTGATTCCTAAAGTACAGCTTGTTTCTGTCTGATTCTTAAAGTACAGCTTGTTTCTGTCTGATTCCTAAAGTACAGCTTGTTTCTGTCTGATTCTTAAAGTACAGCTTGTTTCTGTCTGATTCTTAAGGTACAGCTTGTTTCTTTCTTATTCCTAAAGTACAGCTTGTTTCTGTCTGATTCCTAAAGTACAGCTTGTTTCTGTCTGATTCTTAAAGTACAGCTTGTTTCTGTCTGATTCCTAAAGTACAGCTTGTTTCTGTCTGATTCTTAAAGTACAGCTTGTTTCTGTCTGATTCTTAAAGTACAGCTTGTTTCTGTCTGATTCCTAAAGTACAGCTTGTTTCTGTCTGATTCTTAAAGTACAGCTTGTTTCTGTCTGATTCTTTAAGTACAGCTTGTTTCTGTCTGATTCTTAAAGTACAGCTTGTTTCTGTCTGATTCTTAAAGTACAGCTTGTTTCTGTCTGATTCCTAAAGTACAGCTTGTTTCTGTCTGATTCTTAAAGTACAGCTTGTTTCTGTCTGATTCCTAAAGTACAGCTTGTTTCTGTCTGATTCTTAAAGTACAGCTTGTTTCTGTCTGATTCTTAAGGTACAGCTTGTTTCTTTCTTATTCCTAAAGTACAGCTTGTTTCTGTCTGATTCCTAAAGTACAGCTTGTTTCTGTCTGATTCTTAAAGTACAGCTTGTTTCTGTCTGATTCCTAAAGTACAGCTTGTTTCTGTCTGATTCTTAAAGTACAGCTTGTTTCTGTCTGATTCTTAAAGTACAGCTTGTTTCTGTCTGATTCTTAAAGTACATTCCAATTTCGTATGATTGCTTAAAGTACAGTCAAGGCCTATTCACATTCCGGTCGTCACCTTAATAATTGACAAGCGCATCATTTTCCTCTCACCCTCGCAGGCACATAGTTCGCACGGCCAGCAAGCCTAAGATAGTGGTTGAAAAGAGCACCGTACCAGTACGCGCCGCCGAGAGTATCTGCACTATACTGCGGGCCAACGAGCGGCCAGGCGTGCGTCACACCGTCCTGTCTAATCCGGAGTTCCTGGCCGAAGGCTCCGCCGTCGAGGATCTGCTGCGTCCGGACAGGGTGCTCATCGGCGGCGAGAAGACGCCAGAAGGACAGGACGCTGTGCGGCGTCTCGTATCGGTGAGGGGCTCTGCTTGTCCCGACTGAACCAATTGCGGGATTGGGTTGGGGCTCGAACCCGCGACCTTCCGGTCATAAAGTAGACTTTCCTAACCTCTAAGCTACAGCATCAATAAATAAAGCCTAGATTGTTATTTGAATCGCTGTCCAGGTGTACGCCAATTGGGTGCCCAGAGAGCGCCTAATAACAATGAATCTGTGGAGCTCCGAGCTGTCTAAACTGGTTGCTAACGCTATGCTGGCCCAGCGAATCAGCAGCATCAACGCCGCCTCGGCCATCTGCGAGGCCACCGGTGCGGACGTCTCCGAGGTGGCCAGAGCTGTCGGCGCCGATTCGCGCATCGGGCCGAGATTTCTCTGCGCCAGTCTCGGCTTCGGCGGAAGCTGCTTCCAGAAGGATGTGCTGAATCTGGTGTACCTGTGCGAGTGCTTGAACCTGACCGAGGTGGCCAGGTACTGGGAGGCCGTGATCGCGCTCAACCAGTATCAGAAAGGCCGATTTGCCGACAATATCATTGTCGACCTGTTCAACACCGTCAAGGGCAAGCGCATCGCCGTGCTGGGCTTCGCCTTCAAGAAGGACACCGCCGATACTAGAGAGTCTCCGGCTATTGACGTCTGCCTGCGCCTGATCGGGGAGGGCGCTCTGCTCAGGGTATATGATCCTAAGGTTGGTAGACTGCCTTCCGCTCTTTCATCTGCCCTCTTTAGTTGCTTCTTCCGCCCCTTGTTCCGCCCTCTTTAGTTCGTGCCTTCGCCCTTTGATCCGCCCTCGGCGCCAACCTTTGATTCCACCCTTTGATCCACCCTCTTTAGTTGCTGATTCCACCCTTTGATCCGCTCTCTTTAGTTGCTGCTTCCGCCCTTTCATCCGCCCTCTTTAGTTGGTGCTTCCGCCCTTTGATCCGCCATCTTTAATTGGTGCTTCCGGCCTTTGATCCGCCCTCTTTAGTTGCCGATTCCGCCCTTTCTTCCGCCCTCTTTAGTTGCCGATTCCGCCCTTTCATCCGCCCTCTTTAGTTGCCGATTTCGCCCTTTTATCCGCCCTCTTTAGTTGCCGATTCCGCCATTTGATCCACCCTCTTAGTTGCCGATTTCGCCCTTTTATCCGCCCTCTTTAGTTGCCGATTCCGCCATTTGATCCACCCTCTTAGTTGCCGATTCAGCCCTTGCATCCGCCCTCTTTAGTTGGTACTTCCGCCCTTTGATCTGCCCTCTTTAGTCGCTTCTTCCGCTCTTTCATCCGCCCTCTTTAGTTGCTGATTCCGCCATTTGATCCGCCCTCTTTAGTTGCTGCTTCCGCTATTTGATCCGCCCTCTTTAGTTGCTGCTTCCGCTCTTTCATCCGCCCTTTTTAGTTTCCGATTCCGCCCTTTGATCCGCCCTCTTTAGTTGCTGATTCCGCCATTTGATCGGCCCTCTTTAGTTGCTGCTTCCGCTCTTTCATCCGCCCTCTTTAGTTTCCGATTCCGCCCTTTGATCCGCCCTCTTTAGTTTCCGATTCCGCCCTTTGATCCACCCTCTTTAGTTGCCGATTCCGCCCTTTCATCCGACCTCTTTAGTTTCCGATTCCGCCCTTTGATCCGCCCTCTTTAGTTGCCGATTCCGCCCTTTGATCCGCCCTCTTAAGTTGCCGATTCCGCCCTTTCATCCGCCCTCTTAGTTGCCGATTCAGCCCTTGCATCCGCCCTCTTTAGTTGGTACTTCCGCCCTTTGATCTGCCCTCTTTAGTCGCTTCTTCCGCTCTTTCATCCGCCCTCTTTAGTTGCCGATTCCGCCATTTGATCCGCCCTCTTTAGTTGCTGCTTCCGCTATTTGATCCGCCCTCTTTAGTTGCTGCTTCCGCTCTTTCATCCGCCCTTTTTAGTTTCCGATTCCGCCCTTTGATCCGCCCTCTTTAGTTGCTGATTCCGCCATTTGATCGGCCCTCTTTAGTTGCTGCTTCCGCTCTTTCATCCGCCCTCTTTAGTTTCCGATTCCGCCCTTTGATCCGCCCTCTTTAGTTGCCGATTCCGCCCTTTGATCCACCCTCTTTAGTTGCCGATTCCGCCCTTTGATCCGCCCTCTTTAGTTGCCGATTCCGCCCTTTGATCCGCCCTCTTTAGTTGCCGATTCCGCCCTTTGATCCGCCCTCTTTAGTTGCCGATTCCGCCCTTTGATCCGCCCTCTTTAGTTGCCGATTCCGCCCTTTCATCCGCCCTCTTTAGTTGCCGATTCCGCCCTTTCATCCGCCCTCTTTAGTTTCCGATTCCGCCCTTTCATCCGCCCTCTTTAGTTGCCGATTCCGCCCTTTCATCCGCCCTCTTTAGTTTCCGATTCCGCCCTTTCATCCGCCCTCTTTAGTTGCCGATTCCGCCCTTTCATCCGCCCTCTTTAGTTGTTTCTTCCGCCCTTGATCCGCCCTCGGCGCCAACCAACTTGCAGTATCATTTTGTTATTATCGTATCATTAACCTAGCCGCCGAATCCCACAGGTATCGAGCGCCCAGATCCACGAGGACCTTCGCCAGAGCCCGGGGACGCCTGACTCCGCCCTGACCGTGTGCGCGGATGCCTACGCAGCGGCGGAAGGCTGCCACGCCGTGGTTGTCTGCACCGAATGGACCGAATTTGCCCGGCTGGACTTTGCCCGAATATTTGCCAGCATGGCTAAGCCGGCATTCGTGTTCGACGGACGCAACGTGCTGGATCACGAGGCCCTGATGCGGCTTGGCTTCTGCGTGCGCGCGGTCGGCAAGCGGCTTGACCGCGGCGGCTGCGGCCAACAGGATACGCTTTTATAGTTATTAACTGCTGACTGGGTGAACGGCGAGAGTAGCTATGATTGTATTTATAGGACTGAATGTCATTAGTGCGTGTTACTACAAGTAGTTCATTAGCACACAGATGAAAATTCAGAGTGTCTGTATTTATGTTTTAAAGCATTTGCCTCTGATTTAGAATGGCAGTAAAATAGCTGAAACTGGTTTGACTTTTTGCCTTTGAATTGCCTCTGTTTTGATTATTGCGTAACATTCTTTAGGTGTAATTAGGAGACTGCCTATTCATTCGGACTCTATTTGGTGACACTGATTTTTAACGTAGCCTAGCTGTTTAAATATTTTTAGATAGTTGTTTTTTTCTACTCGGTGTTTCTATTGTGCTATATTGTTATTTTCTATAGATTTCTGTATTTTTTGCTTTATTCTTGCTTGCTTTCTGAAAGATTTTATTCGGCTATATCTCATTAGATGCCAATTGTGTGGGATTAAATGACATACATTACATTAAATACTCTGCCTGTTTGCCTGAAAGCATTCCTCAACGTTTTCTTTTTTTTAGTTAAAAAAGTTGTTAAGCTATAATATTTGGTTTTGTGCTCTAAAACAAGATCCTAATTACGCTCGTACAATTAGTCTATGGCCACACAAGCTACACAAGCCATCAGTCTATGACCACACCAGGTCCACAAGCCATCAGTCTATGGCCACACAAGCTACACAAGCCATCAGTCTATGACCACACCAGATCCACAAATCATCAGTCTATGGCCTCACCAGGTCCACAAGCCATCAGTCTATGGCCACACAAGCCATCAGTCTATGGCCTCACCAGGTCCACTAGACATCAGTCTATGGCCACTCAAGCTACACAAGCCATCAGTCTATGGCCTCACCAGGTCCACTAGACATCAGTCTATGGCCACTCAAGCTACACAAGCCATCAGTCTATGGCCTCACCAGGTCCACTAGACACCAGTCTATGGCCTCACCAGGTCCACTAGACATCAGTCTATGGCCACTCAAGCTACACAAGCCATCAGTCTATGGCCTCACCAGGTCCACTAGACATCAGTCTATGGCCACTCAAGCTACACAAGCCATCAGTCTATGGCCTCACCAGGTCCACTAGACATCAGTCTATGGCCACTCAAGCTACACAAGCCATCAGTCTATGGCCACTCAAGCTACACAAGCCATCAGTCTATGGCCACACCAGGTCCACCAGCCATCAGTCTATGGCCTCACCAGATCCACCAGCCATCAGTCTATGGCCTCACCAGATCCACAAGCCATCAGTCTATGGCCTCACCAGGTCCACCAGCCATCAGTCTATGGCCTCACCAGGTCCACCAGCCATCAGTCTATGGCCTCACCAGGTCCACAACCCATCAGTCTATGGCCTCACCAGGTCCACAACCCATCAGTCTATGGCCTCACCAGGTCCACAACCCATCAGTCTATGGCCTCACCAGGTCCACAACCCATCAGTCTATGGCCTCACCAGGTCCACAACCCATCAGTCTATGGCCTCACCAGGTCCACAACCCATCAGTCTATGGCCTCACCAGGTCCACAACCCATCAGTCTATGGCCTCACCAGGTCCACAAATCATCATTTTTTGGCTTGTCCACTACAGGCATCATACAGGCATCCCCTCTCCAATTTGCAGGACCTCAACCCGCGCGTGTCGCAGACCCTCGAAGAGCTAGTCCGTCAGGACGCTCGCCTCAAGGAGGCCATCGCCGATTTGCGCAGCCCCGAAGCCTGCCGCAGCCGTCGTGATCTGGCCAGCCTCGAGTCCGTCGGTCGCGAATGCCTTCGCGAGATTCGCCGACTATTGCGCCAACTCGACAGCCTGTTGGACGCCTTGGAGAGCGACGTCGAGCGGGCCCGGGTTGAACGGGAGGCGCGCAATTGCCATCGGAGTCTGCAGGCGTCGCAGGAGGCGATGCGCGAGGCTGCTCTGCAGCGGAAGCAGGCGCTGGAGGAGGCGGAACGAGTCGATCTGCTTCGGTCGGACGGCGCCGACAGCAAAGGCGGAGGCGACGCCCTGGGCGATGACGGCGCCGCCAGGTAAATTCCAGAGAAATCGGATGCGATGGGTGTCATTTCATTTCAACTCACATCCGCTGCTCAAAATTCAACTGCAGACGGCGCCTACGCCAACGAGAAGAGAACGCCGCCGCCGCCGCTTCTCACGTGACCCAGTCGCTTCTGTTGCTTAGCAACCAGCTAGCCGAACAGGTCGAGGCCAGCTCAGAGACGGCCAACAGGCTGCTGCGCTCGTCTGAGCAGCTCACTGAGACCGGCGAGGAGCTCAAGTCTATGACCGGTCATATTAGCACGGCCAGGCGCTTGCTGACCAGACTGTCTCGCAGAGATTTCACCGACAAAGTGCTCATCTTTCTGGCCTTCGTGTTCTTTTTTAGCACCTGCGCCTATATTGTTAAAAAGAGAACCATCGGCGTTACAGTCTAACTGCTACTGTTTCTTGTGCGATAGTTATTGTCTTTCCTGTCATTTGTTTAATTGTACTTTAATGGGAAATAGATTGCGTAATCATCAATTTCGGCTTGTTCAGCCGTTAATTTTCGCGTTTTTTTTAATAAAAAAAGGTTTCTCGAAAATAACGCTTGACAGTTTTGTGTCTCCAGTTCTGACTCTGTAGTCTCCAGTTCTGACTCTCTAATCTCCAGTTTTGACTCTCTCTAATCTCCAGTTCTGACTCTCTAATCTCCAGTTTTGACTCTCTAATCTCCAGTTTTGACTCTCTAATCTCCAGTTCTGACTCTCTAATCTCCATTTCTGACTCTCTAATCTCCAGTTCTGACTCTCTAATCTCCAGTTTTGACTCTCTAATCTCCAGTTCTGACTCTCTAATCTCCAGTTCTGACTCTCTAATCTCCAGTTTTGACTCTCTCTAATCTCCAGTTCTGACTCTCTAATCTCGAGTTCTGACTCTTTAATGTCCATTTCTGACTCTCTAATCTCCAGTTCTATCTTTCTAATCTCCAGTTCTGACTCTCATCTCCAGTTCTGACTCTCAAATCTCCAGTTTTGACTCACTAATCTCCAGTTTTGACTGTCTAATTTCCAGTTTTGACTGTCTAATTTCCAGTTTTGACTCTCTAATCTCCAGTTTTGACTCTCTAATCTCCAGTTCTGACTCAAATCTCCAGTTCTGACTCTCTAATCTCCTGTTATGACTCTCTAATGTCCCTTTCTGACTCTCTAATCTCTAGTTCTGACTCTCTAATCTCCAGTTCTGACTCTCTAATGTCCATTTCTGACTCTCTAATGTCCATTTCTGACTCTCTTATGTCCATTTCTGACTCTCTAATCTCTAGTTCTGTTTCTCTGATCTCAAGTTCTGACTCAAATCTCCAGTTCTGACTCTCTAATCTTCACTTCTGACTCTCAAATCTCCCCAGTTATGACTTTCCAATCTCTAGTTCTGACTCTCTGATCTCCAGTTCTGACTCTCAAATCTCCAGTTCTGACTCTCAAATCTCCAGTTCTGACTCTCAAATCTCCAGTTCTGACTTTCCAATCTCTAGTTCTGACTCTATGATCTCTATTTATGACTCCCCAGTCTCGTAAGCGTCTACTTCTCCCCATGGCTGCATCATGTTCTAAAAAATTTCAGTCCTCTCACTGCTCCGACGCGATGCCTCGCCGATTCGCCCTCGCTCTAGCCGTCGGATTCGCCTGCTGCCTTGTCGTCGTTCTCGCCGACGGCGACTCCGCCGCCTCGCCGCCTAAAAAAGAGGTGAAGGAGCTGCGCATCGGCGTTAAAAAGCGCGTGCCAGCCGAGGAGTGCACGGCCAAGGCGACCAAAGGCGACACGCTGAGCATGCACTACACCGGCACCCTGTACTCTGACGGCAGCAAGTTCGATTCCAGCCTTGACCGCGGCGAGCCCTTCAAATTCACGCTCGGCGTTGGACAAGGTAAGTGATTAATTTTAATTGATCAGTGTAAGTGAAGAGTCAAACGGATTGTGCGGTAGAGTCAGTCGGATTGTGCGGTAGTCAGTCGGAGTTTGCGGTAGAGTCAAGCGGATTGTGCGGTAGAGTCGAGTTGAGTATTCGGTAGAGTCAAGCGGAGTGTGCGGTAGAGTCAGTCGGAGTGTGCGGTAGAGTCAGTCGGAGTGTGCGGTAGAGTCAGTCGGAGTGTGCGGTAGAGTCAAGCGGAGTGTGCGGTAGTCAGTCGGAGTTTGCGGTAGAGTCAAGCGGATTGTGCGGTAGAGTCGAGTTGAGTATTCGGTAGAGTCAAGCGGAGTGTGCGGTAGAGTCAGTCGGAGTGTGCGGTAGAGTCAGTCGGAGTGTGCGGTAGAGTCAGTCGGAGTGTGCGGTAGAGTCAAGCGGAGTGTGCGGTAGAGTCAAGCGGAGAGTGCGGTAGAGTCAAGCGGAGTGTGCGGTAGAGTCAGTCGGTGTGCGGTAGAGTCAAGCGGAGTGTGCGGTAGAGTCAAGCGGAGAGTGCGGTAGAGTCAAGCGGAGAGTTCAGCCTCACAACCAGCCGCACCCCCTTCCCCAAAACCCCCATCGCGCAGTGATCAAAGGCTGGGACCAGGGCCTGATCGGCATGTGCAAAGGCGAGAAACGCCGCCTGGTGATACCGGCCCACCTCGGCTACGGCGAGAGCGGCTCGCCGCCCAAGATCCCCGGCAACTCGGCCCTTGTATTCGAAGTCGAACTGCTGGACATTGAGCGCAAGGATGGCGACATGTTCAGCTCGAAGATGCCCGGCGGCGAGCTGTGAGGCTGTCAGCTGACCCAGTCAGTGCGAATTAGTGAATTAAGCGGTTTCCTCTAATCCCCAGGGTTTATCTCGGTCTCGCTGTTAGCTATTTTAGCCGCAAAAATTCCCCTTTCCCGCCGCAGCGAGTGCCAAGGGCTGTGTGACACCTAGTTAATACTATAGCTATTATCATTAATATTTGTTCTTTTTCTAATAGTTGCGTCATTCATTCGAACTGAGTTATCGATAATAAATATTAGCTAGCTAATCAAATTCTTTGCTAAATTTCTATTTATCTAATCTGCGTCATTTATAAGGCAACAATTTTTGCAATTTACGTAATGTAGTAACCTTTGTAGCATTGTTTTTTCTTCATAATAAAAAATTACTATTCTTTCTGTCATTGTGAGTGTTGTTACACCAACTAAAAATTTCTTATAGCGTCAAACTATTCTTTTTTATTGATTCTCCTTTATTAATCTCATTAGAATATTCCATGTCAGTTCTGATCCCATTAGCATTATCCCTTGTCAGTTCTGATCCCCTTCGAATATCCCATGTCAGTTCTGATCCACTTAAAATATACCTTGTCAGTTCTGATTCAATTAGAATATCCCCTATCAGTTCTGATCCCACAAGAATATCCCATGTCAGTTCTGACCCAATTAGAATATCCCATGTCAGTTCTGACCCAATTAGAATATCCCATCTTAGTTCTGATCCCATTAGAATGTCCCATCTTAGTTCTGATCCACTTAAGATATACCTTGTCAGTTCTGATCCCATTAGGATATCCCATGTCAGTTCTGATCCAATTAGAATTATCTAATGTCAGTTCTAATCCTATTAGAATGTCCCATCTTAGTTCTGATCCCATTAGAATATCCCATGTCAGTTCTGATCCAATTAGAATATCCCCTATTAGTTCTGATCCAATTAGAATTATCTAATGTCAGTTCTAATCCTATTAGAATGTCCCATCTTAGTTCTGATCCCATTAGAATATCCCATGTCAGTTCTGATCCAATTAGAATATCCCCTATTAGTTCTGATCCAATTAGAATTATCTAATGTCAGTTCTAATCCTATTAGAATGTCCCATCTTAGTTCTGATCCCATTAGGATATCCCATGTCAGTTCTGATCCAATTAGAATTATCTAATGTCAGTTCTAATCCTATTAGAATGTCCCATCTTAGTTCTGATCCCATTAGAATATCCCATGTCAGTTCTGATCCAATTAGAATATCCCCTATTAGTTCTGATCCAATTAGAATTATCTAATGTCAGTTCTAATCCTATTAGAATGTCCCATCTTAGTTCTGATCCCATTAGAATATCCCATGTCAGTTCTGATCCAATTAGAATATCCCCTATTAGTTCTGATCCAATTAGAATTATTCTATGTCAGTGTTGATCCCATTAGAATATTCCATGTCAGTTCTGAACTTCTGATCCCATAATAATATCCCATCTTAGTTCTGATCCCCTTAGAATATCCCATGTCAGTTCTGATCCCCTTAGAATTATGCCTTTTCAGTTCTGGTCCCATTAGAATATTCCATGTCAGTTCTGATCCAATTAGAATATCCCATGTCAGTTCTGATCCCATTACAACTATTCCATGTTAGTTCTGTTCCCATAAGAATATCCCATGTCAGTTCTGATCCCATTAGAATATCCCATGTCAGTTTTGATCCCATTAGAATATCTTATCCCTGATCTCATTAAGATGTCCCATCTATGCTCTGCACCCTATGAAATATCCTATCTCTTTCCTCATCCATTTCAACGAGTAAGCCATTCTGGCCATTTGAATCGATTTTGCACCTCAAAGCAAGCTGCTGAATATGCGCTAGGCGCCAGGTGTATTATTTTTAGCCGACGGTTTGTAATGCGACACCAACTGTTCAAAGGAGAGCGGGTTCTCCGCTTTAGTGGGCCAGGCAATCTCCATGCTTGGAACGCTGGCAAATTTTGTATGAGATTAAGCGGTCAGAAGGCACTTCACAGGCGTAATGAGATATCACTGGCTTGAAAGGCGAGTGTAACGAGGGGTGACTGGCATCGCATTGTTTTTGTCAAACCAGTCGAGGACTAAACGAATATCTGGTTTCTAATAAAGCCAGCTTGTCAACGTGCTTGAGTCAGATTCCTTCCCGCAAACTTGGCTATTCAAACACTGTGGCGACGATCCCTTGTCATCAACAGATCAAGTTTCCCGATCATTATGCTGCAGCTCGGCTGTACTGGCATCATTTCGCATTCTGTCTAATTGGTACATCCTCGTTTGCGGATGTAATTTGGTGATGTCCACCCTGCCTGTTGGCTTCGGTCCCCACGGGTAGGCCAGGTGCAGGAACAGGTGCTTGCCAATTGTCCGGTTCGGGTCGCTAGTGTCTCGTTGCCAGCGGCCGGAGAGAACCGACTGGCAGGCCTGCCGTCGCCATCGCTGATCCGGGGAGTCTGCGTGTTTTGGTGGGTGTCGGAAAAGTCGGGGTGTCATGCCACAATATCTTCTGTGTACCTGGAGTTAAGCTTCGATATTCTAGCGCAAATTACGAGTAAGCACAGAATCCCTCTAATTTTTGTGGCCTACCTTAGAAAACACGAGCTTTGGTGGTGTTTATCGTTAAACGAACTTTCTAGTGGTACCAATGTCGTTGAACGAGCCCTCTTACGGTACCAATTTCAATATACGACATCTCTTGTGGTACCAATATCAATACTTGATCTTTCTTATAGTACCAGTATCGATACACGATCCCTCTTATTTTGACAATATAGATTACACGGTACACTCTAGGAGCGCCAATTCGACACAATACGAGCGTATCTTTGATTCCTTTCATTTGACAGAAGCTCTTTCGCATAACGTCAAAATTTGTATTCGAGCTTGCTGGCGATATCGCATGAGACACGTGCTGTGCTAGCGCTTTTTGTGACCTCAAGTGATAACCTGACTTGGTTCACTGCGCCTCTTTGACCTTCGAAAACTCTCCACTCACCTGCTCTGACCCGTCTGCAGAGCCCGGAAAAGTCATGCCATCGAGTGTCCATCATCGGGCTAAATATTTCCGGTTCCAACAGGCCCACCGGTTCACTGGTTTCATTGGCTGTTTGAATCCAGTTGGAGTACACCCTGGTCAGCAGGTCTGGTCCGGTGGTCCAACCGGCTCCGGTCACGTGACCAGCCACCGAGTTGATCGCCGTCAGCACGGCCAGGAAAAACGGATGCCCCGGTGCCGCTCCCATCGCGCTGTTCATCGCCGTGAACTGGCGATTGTAGAGAATCCGCGCCTGCTCCCGGCGCTCCTGGTCCAGGAAGGCCAGGCCAGCCGAGGCCAGGTCGGGAAAGAATGGTCTGACGCATTTCACGTCCATGTCTATGTAGATGCCTGCTCGAATTTTTTAGCCATTCAAGAACTGAAGTTCTTCTGCTACACCTGCCAAAAGTTAAATCTGCAGGAGGGCTGTAGGCAGACTGACACTTAAAGCGACATTGTCCCACAACCAGTGACGGGGCATTACTGTCCATTGTGCTGACTCCTGAAGCCCGTTGAGTCACACTAAAAACGACACACAGACGGTGCGCAACGAAGTTCCAGCATTAGCATCCAGTCACGCACTCACATAGGGTGTACAAGCGGCAGTTACAGGAATCTACACTCAATGCCTTGGTGTTGCCCTCATGGGCGTAAATTACACAAGTGGCCCATAGCCCAACCAATTCGTGCACAAGGTCCCAAATTAATGTGACCATGCACACGAAAACCGCGCTAGTGAAAATGGACGACCTACAAGGCGGGGTCGAACCTGGACCAGTGGCACACACAAGGCAGACGTGCTAGACCGTCGAGCCATTCACCCCCCCCCCTGCTACACCTGAACGTGCTTAATAATCGGCTATGACTTGAAATATCATGGAAAGACGTTATTTAAGACGTCTTCAAAGAATTTCTGGATGGTGGCATGGATAAAAAACATCTAAGGATGAGCATCAATTGCGTATCGACAAACCTCCGTAGTGGTAGAGCGCCATGTATCTGATCATGTCCGCCCGCTGCAGGCCACTGCCGAAGCTGCGATACTTGTCAGCAAACTGTGGAAACTGATCCTGCACAAAGGTGTACATGTCCGGCTCACGCCACAGGTAGTATTGCCAGCCGGGGTTCAGTCGCAGACAGTTGGTTATGAGCGGGGCGTATTGCCGCGGCACCAGCTCGGTGGCGAATGTCTGGTGCAGGATGGTCGGTATCCGCCTCGGCGCTGGCTTTGTTCCGCTCCCCGCCTCAACCGAAATGGTCTCATCTGGGTTGGACTTTCCGAACAGTTGGGCGATGATTATTAGCTGAAGGAGATTTGACAGTTTTCGCACCGTCGTTATTCTTTATTTATCGATAATATTTTTCTCTACAATGGGGTTTCTTGGAGTTAAAAAATTTTACGGCTACAAAGACCTCACCAAGATTCCTACGGCCGACAACACTGAAATCTTGGCTAGTAAATTTCTCGGGTGACAGGTGACTGGCATGCTGAATCAAGTCAGATTGCATTGGCCAATGGTCTCTCTGAATAGCTGTGCAATATAATATTTAGGCATTGAGTGATTTACCCATTTATAAGGATTGGTCGTTACCTAGGCCAATACTAAAGAAGCTTTCGACAATCAAGAATTGCTAATCAAAGTAGACTGGAGCTCTTTGGTTTACCAGTACGATCGAAATGAAAATGAAATTATTCTGTACGTGATGTAGGATGAGTAGCATTCAAACATGCAATTACGAGTATAAAAAATAATAGTGTGTTACTCTGCTTTCGGCAAAGTTGCTGCGTCAGTTGTTGCTTGTGGAAGAAAAAAAGAATATTATGTCTCGCCACGCTTTGTTTACCAGTAGTTTGAATTGTACTGCTTTTTTATACTTGATACCGGTCACAGTGGAATGTTTTTGCAATATAGGAAAAAAATTTCGTCTGGAACATTGAATAACTTAGTGGACTGTCCGACATTATTTGTTACGTATTATGATAGTACTTCTCTCCTGACTTTTTGTCGGTTGTGGCCCTGCTAAGAATAAATACTATGATAGTACTTCCATTCCCAAGGGTTTTACGATCGATCGGACTTAGTTATTTCAACTAAGTGTACAGCAATACTCAATGAGCAATACTCAACTTAGCATCGAAATTTAAAGTACGCCTTTAAAAATAGTAAAATTCGAGCCCCATTCAGAAATAAAGAAGCACAGCAAAGATACAACACAACAAAAAAGTATAGTTATTCACTGCCCTACACACTATACGGATTAAGAAACTTCTTTTGTAACAGTGGCAGGGCATGGCATAATGGGTATGCTAAAAAACTACGTTAAACAAAAGATATAACTGATCCGAGCATCCTTTATGCTTATTGAAGAATAGATCAATACGATTTGCTACAAAAACAGCAAGAAATACCTCCTCTACACATAAACCAGGGCTGAAGCTCACTGTCATATAGAAAAAAAACTGCTAAGCTAAAAAAGATGAATCTTTACGAAGCCGGGGTGCTCGCAACAAAATTTGATTCTCTATCAGCAATGTTTGCTTCCGAGTCGACCTCTGCTTTGCAGATAATGCAATTCCGATGCTCAAACTTGCCACTAACTCCTCCGGTTGTGCCTCTATTGCCGCAGCAAACTCGGATTCTTATTAGATCGATGATGAGCTCGATGAGCTCGCACACGGTCAGCAGCGACATGCCCAGGTAGATGCCCAAGATGCCGCCTACGTCCGCAATGAAGTTCTCCAATCCGTATTGGACAGAGTAGATCAGGCGGTCGCACTGCACTCTGCTCGGTCGGATCTGCAGCTTCAGCAGGTTCGCTCGCACGTAGGCGGCCGCGTCTGCACTGCTGGCGCTCGTCAGAAAGTCCAGAGCGGGAACTGAGAGGTTCTTGGCGACAGCCGAGGCTCTCGACGCGGCGACAACAGTTTTGAGATAAGTGGCGAGGGACGACTGGGTGGGCCAGTCAGCGCTGGAGATGGTCGCGTCGTACTGCAGCAGGCTGCATCGGTCGCGACCCTTGCAGGCCACCAGAGTGTCTTCCAAGCTAAAATGATTAAGATAGAAGTCATCTTGGATCATCGCATTATCTTTTCTTTCTGTTGCTTATATCAATCGAAGTAGGGTAGCTTTTCTGTACTGCCTGGTAAGTGAATGGCTTCCAATGCGTCTTAATTTAAGAAGCTCTAATTTTCCAGTTATAACTTTCGATGCTATTATGAATACTTCAATCTATCTAGCTGCTCCTTGCACTTGTCATGCAACAGTTACAGTAAAAACAATGCTTTCTAAAAGGTACATGTGACTTTAGTGCACTTGTACAAAAATTTTTACTGCTCAAGAAGTTCTTGCAATACTCATATGAAGTTAGCAAACCGATCAAGGTTGTTAACTTGATAAAATCTACAAAAGTTCCATTACCTGATTTCGCCAGGGCCAGCTGTCGAGTTTTCTCCGCATGGGTTCTGAATTTCTGTGACTTCGTTTGCTGGTCCAGAGAAGTTCATGTACGACTTTTTGCCACTAAGAGGCCACGGTAGCGGTGAGGCTGGACCAGAATAATTTATTTGATTCTGCCACCTCTTGTGATACTCATAGTAGTAGCAGTAGGAGAAGCTGTACTCGTGCGTATACGGAGTGTGGTCGTACATATTCAAGAATTGAACGGATGGTGGATCTTCGACGCAGTCAAAGTAGTCTTTTCTAAAGCGCTGCTCAACCATAGACAAGTCCATCTGAAATTCATTCGCACAGAGTAAGTTCGAGCTCCTGTCTCGAGTGCAACAGATTGTCGAGGTATCGAAAATATTACCTGATGAAATTTTCCTGGAGCCAGAAGGTAGGACTTGGCGAATTCAGTCGGATACTCGCCTGGAGGAGTCAGGAAAACTCGGACTCCAGAGCTCCGGTCAATCTGGCCCTTCTCGTGGATAAACAGTGACCATTCAGACAGGTGCACTGGTCCCCAGCGCATTTCTTTAGCGTGCGCCCCAGATTCCACGTAGACCCTAGAAGCCACGCTGGGACCACTGACCGGAAGCATCGACGACATGTTGCCATCCAGCATCAGCGACAGCACAAGCCCCGCCGAAGTGCCGCCCCGCAGTAGCTTCTCCTGAGCAGGCGGTCCAAGGCTCCAACGGAAGCAGCGCAGGTAGTTTGGATGGTAAAAGCTGGTGAACTCCACTGGCTCAAGCATTTGGGATCCTTTGTCATTCATGAAGGCGATCGAGCTCGAGATCACGGACTGCTCAGCTCTGTGAGCCAGTGCGTCCACAAGAAGCTGGTACGGCAGAGAGCCGGGATGAATCCAACTAAAAAACTTTTTAAAATTTTGTCTTGTGATTCCTTCTAGCAGGTTAGTACCCATATTGATGTCACTCACGAGAAGCTTTTGGTAGCACAAATCTAGGATCCGATCTGTGCTATTAAGCCTGGCCTCCATCTCCCTGGCTAAGTCCGCACTCATGCTCGCTGCGTAGCTACCCGACACGGGACTCTCGAAGCACGCGTACACATCAGGAAATCGGAACCTCATCGAGCTCGCTTCCAGAGACGAGCTCACTTGCCGGCTGTGCAGCTTTTGCACGAATCCGAACAGACCTCGGACGAACAGGCAGAGAAAGAGAAGGAAGAGCAGCAGCCAGGCGACTCTAACGTAAATAGGTTTGTCGTTAGCAGCAGCTCGAGGCAGTCCGTGAGCGGACGAGTTCTGCAGAGCGGTGCTCAGAGGATCCATGCTTTTAAAATGGTGAATATAGTTGGCATTTTTTCCTCAAATTAAGTAATTTTCTCACAAGAATAATGGACAGCAATATGCGAGCTTAATTTTAGGTGCGATACCTTCCCTCAGTCTGCATGTAGATATCAATTGGCAATGCTGTGAATTTCAATTTAGCCTCTCATGCAGGTGTTTTATTGTTAACACTTGTGTCGGTTTGCCCAAGACACACAAAGAAAGCTTTGTGGCCGAAATTTTTTGCAAGAACTGCTTAAGAACACTTGTAATAATGGGTTCTTAAGTAGTCCTGAATGTGATACTCGGTACAGTGTAATCTACTGTAATTCATTGAGCCGCATTGTATGGTGCTTTAGCGAAATTTGTTTGCGAGGTATTGTTCTCTGTGGCAGCTTATATATTCTGTATATTCTGCTGCTTTTAGTGTTTCTGGTGTGGGGTTACATCGATTTTAGGCTTACAATAGAAATTGAGATTTTGTGTTTGTAAAGCGTCTTGTATTTTTATTCTTAAAGCAAGCTGCAGGTTTAAAGTGCTGAGAAAAAAGTGAAAAATACTTTCGAGCATCAGAAAGCCTTGGTATTTTTTAAAAATCAATTAAGCATCTACTTTCACCCTATAATTCACAGCGCTTCTTCCACCAAGGACCTACTGGTCGCACTATGAAACGTTTACCACGTGGTTTTAGCTCGAAATTGCTTGGGTGCAAAGAAGGAAGATAGATATTGTTACACAAGCAGCAGCAACTTCCGACACTCTAATGTATCACATCTTTAGGAAGTGTTTTGTAAGTTTGAAACTATAATGGTGCTTGCATAATTGATCGTACCTACTGGTTGTGTAGGCAATACAGAAGGAGGACCACAGTTTTCAGTCATACAGGAGGTAGTTCCCTGCTTCCTGGTCTCCGTCTGTTAGTGCAGTCTCCGGTTAAGGTTCTGCTCATTCGCAATTGACTGCAATATACCAAAAGCTTGATCGAGCTTCTCAGATTCTAAAGCCTCAAGTTGACGTGTAATCCCAGTGTTTCTTCTTCCCCTCCCGAATTTCTATAAGTAAGTTACCTATTTACAAGTTCATTGTGACTCCAAATTTTGTACCCACACAGGGATTTTTCGTACACTGAGCTCCTCTGGCACATTGCCGGAAATGGCAAGTTAATTTGGTGGCCCTTGTCCCTTGCACTTACTAGCTTCTAATGAAGCACTCATAATTAAATTAATTCCAAATTTATTGTGCTTTCTATACCTGAAATTATAGATAGTATCTAATTTATGAAAGGGCAATAGCAAACTGATCTCTAATTACACGTGAATTTATGCTGATCTGGAGGCACTTCATAGGTCCATAAATCTGACCGATTTACCTAGAGTCCCCTCAGGGTCATTAAATGATTAATCGCTTAATAAATAAAAGTTTTTTCTGGCCACGAACTGGCCTATTACATTTATTTAGGCGCTCTATTGTGTTCTGAAAAGCCATGCATGAATCGCTTGAGAAAGCTAGCTAGGTTGCCAAACAAAATTAATCAAAAAATGTTGCTTTTCTGTTTTCCGTCAGCACCAAGCAACGCGGGGCACACAATTATTCTGAGAGCCCCAACCCGCCGCTGAAGATTAATTATGACTGTTACGATTGCATCAACCCAAATCACTGAAGAGATAAAAAAAGGTTCTGTGACCGCAAAAACTGCAAAAACCATTATTGAACTAAGAACTGACTATCTGAGATCACGATATGCTGCAAATACGAGTAGCTCTGCAGAACTCGTCAGCTCACGGACTGCCTCGAGCTGCTGCTAACGACAAACCTATTTACGTGAGAGTCGCCTGGCTACTGCTCTTCCTGCTCTTTCTCTGCCTGTTCGTCCGAGGTCTGTTCGGATTCGTGCAAAAGCTGTAGAGCCGGCAAGTGAGCTCGTCTCTGGAAGCGAGCTCGGTGAGGTTCCGATTTCCTGATGTGTACGCGTGCTTCGAGAGTCCCGTGTCGGGCAGCTACGCAGCGAGCATGAGTGCGGACTTAGCCAGGGAGATGGAGGCCAGGATGAACGACATCGAGGCCACCATCGATTTGTGCTACGAGAAACTTCGCATTAAAGACTCAATAACAGGGAATAATGACCTCGAAGGAAGGAATCTGAGCAAGTACAGAAAGTATAAAAGCAGCAAGTATATCTTTTCTCTGCCATACAGGCTGCTTGTGGATGCTCTGGCTCACCGAGCTGAGCAGTCGGTCATCTCGAGCTCGATTGTCTTCATGGATAATAAAGGATCCCCAACGACTGAAAAAGTCAACTTTACCAGCTTTTATCACCCCAACTACTTGCGCTGCTTCGGCTGGAGGCTGGGGCCGTCTACTGAGGAGAATCTGCTTCGCGGGGGCACCTCAGCCGGACTTGTGCTGTCGCTGATGCTCGATGGTAACGCGTCTTCTCTCGTTCCAGTCACGGGCCATCCTGTGGCCTCTCGCATTTTTGTGGAAGCCGATATTGGTCCGGAGGAAACTCGTGATTGGCATCCTGTGCACCTGTCAGACTGGTCGATGATGAATCTGGAGGAAGGTACAGCGGACCGGAGCGCTGGGGTTCGAGTCTTCCTGACTCCTCCGGGCGAATATCCCACTGAGTTTGCAAAATCCTACTTGCTATCTCCCGGAAAACTTCACCAGGTAAATTTTAACTTCTCAATGCAAAGCGTAAACATAACAATAAACCTATTTGTAAACCAAAGTTGTTTTATATATAGACGGTAGACTTAATAAATTTCTTAATGTTTGCTTTTCAGATGGAACTCTCGATGACTGAGCAGCGGTTCAACAGTGAAGAATCTCCTTGCATTGAGGAGCCTACTCCAACTGTTCAATTCTTGAATATGTACGACCACACTCCGTATACTCACGAGTACAGCTTCTCCTACTGCTACTACTATGAGTATCATAAAAGTTGGCAGAAGCAGATGAATTATTCCGGTCCAGCATCGCCGCTTCCATGGCCTCTAAGCAACAAAAAGTCGTACATGAATTTCTCAGGACCAGCAGAGGAAGTTACTGAGCGTCAGGAGGCCTGTAGTCCGAACAGTACCGAGGTTGAAGACGACATTCCGTAAGAAAATAATCATGCTTTATTTGAATACTTAACTTGTATTTAAATACGATGTACATGTATCGCTATTAGGACGGAAACTAGGAAATCAACTAAAAATCGCTAGAAAGTAATGCTTGAATTCTCAAATTTTCAAGTTTGGAAAAGGTTCTGGAGGCCTGCAAGGGTCGCGACCGATGCAGCCTGCTGCAGTACGACGCGACCATCTCCAGCGCTGACTGGCCCACCCAGTCGTCCCTCGCCACTTATCTCAAAACTGTTGTCGCCGCGTCGAGAGCCTCGGCTGTCGCCAAGAACCTCTCAGTTCCCGCTCTGGACTTTCTGACGAGCGCCAGCAGTGCAGACGCGGCCGCCTACGTGCGAGCGAACCTGCTGAAGCTGCAGATCCGACCGAGCAGAGTGCAGTGCGACCGCCTGATCTACTCTGTCCAATACGGATTGGAGAACTTCATTGCGGACGTAGGCGGCATCTTGGGCATCTACCTGGGCATGTCGCTGCTGACCGTGTGCGAACTCATCGAGCTCATTATCGATGTCGCCAGATGCAGTGCGTGGAAAAGTGGCGAAGAGGCTGAAGATGAGTCAGAGGAGGGGGATACGCATCCTCGGACAGTGGGTTATGCCAGGGTGGCACCACAAATTAGTGAATCAAAGGAAAATTTGCCATAGGCCTAAAGAAACGAAGTTAAATCTGGTTTTTCTCTAATAATTTCTGTTCATGATGCTAAAGTTCTTATTTAATTTTATAACCCACTTATGAAGCACCTGCGTTGCACCATCGAGCGAACAACAAAATGCACAGTTTGTTTATTTTTTTGTCTGATGAAACTTCGTCGTTTTATGCAATATGTAAATTTTTATTTTGCTAATTTTTCCACGCTTATTTAAAGAATAAGTATCTTTATCCTGTCCAAATCAGGAAAAAAAGCTTTTTTTCTTACATTACAATTCGCACAACCTGACCTGGATAAAAATATGATAAGCTTGCTAAAATCCTTTCTTTACAGTCTTTAAAGTTAAAGGTCTTTGCCGTCATTTTCTGAGATGAAGAATGATTTAGACTTCTATGAAAGTCATAAGACTATTGACAGCTGATGCCCCCTAAGATCAGCCGCTTCTGCAAAACTCTGCAGGGAACTGGTTAAAAGCCAATCATAGCGTCCTCTTCCACTTTGACAATGCATCGGTGTACACATCCTGATTGTGTCGCCAAGCTCATTTACATAGAGGCACCCAAGAAGGTTCTAAAGGAATGGCGTGGTGAAACTTCAGTACTTCAAGTAGTGTCTAAGCATGATGGAAGATAATAATGTTTAAGCCGTTTAAGCTAAGTACATTAATGTCAGTTTGATTTGCTAGACTTTTACTCTCTCCTATAAGGAAACACCGACAGAAATCCTAGTGCATGCCACTCAGTAGCTTTAAGTTGTTTAGGCACGTTGAGTGTAAAGTACGAGTTAAAGCAGTCTTTTGAACGATGTACTTGCTAACTGTATGGGAGTTTTCAAATATTTATCTTGTATTAGGACTCTGAGTACCTTGCTATTTACCTTGTAGCTATACTTTTCTACTTTGAGGATAACGGCTCGTAACTCTGTGTTTAACTGCATGTGACGAGTCCTATAAAATCGCTCTTTAATTGTGTGCTAGACTATCGATACTGTGTGTATCGATGAGCAACATCAATCACGGATCTATTTTTGCTTGACTTAGTATACAAGAATTGCGAACCATTAACCGCATTTTCTGACGAGAAAAAAATGTCCACTTGAAAGTCAGTAAAGGAAAATAATAGCAGCAGAGTGCTTGGATCTCTGGTATGTTTACTAGCATAAACAGTTATAGAATCAAAGATTATTCTACGAGTAAACAATGAGCTCAAAAAATAGCCGACCTCTGTCAACCGAAATATACATAATGGGCTTAAAAATCTCATTTGAATCACGCTGAACAAACAATTCTACTTCCCCCAAGGGTTAAAGACAGCTCCTGGGCCAACTAATTAAACACAAATCCTAAAAACAGGGACTTTCGGTTTGTTCAGCTGCGGCAGAACTCTTATGCCGGCAGCTTTTAAGGAACAATCAGGGGATCTGTAGAGCAGTAGGCAATGCATGCGATGCTGTATAATGTGGTTTATAAAATCGACTCTATGACAGTGATTGTAGCTATTTATCCAGGCGATTTGCTTTAAACGCGATTCCATTTGGCAAATTAATTTCTGTCCTGGCTACCAGTAATCGCAGTACTTCAGTACCTGCGCACTTTTTAACGAATCTACAAGTACGAAACCAACAAGTTCGCACTGCAATATGGACAGAGGCCCGTATTGACTGCTCAAATTTTTGGACAGATAATTGAGACAGGCTTATGAATAAGTGCTAAAACTAAGTACAAAAACCTTATAAGTAAGAACATTATCTGCAGCTATATTATTTCCGTGAACGAAAAGATGCTGCGACTAAGAGTAGCTCTGCAGAACTCGTCAGCTCACGGACTGCCTCGAGCTGCTGCTAACGACAAACCTATTTACGTGAGAGTCGCCTGGCTGCTGCTCTTCCTTCTCTTTCTCTGCCTGTTCGTCCGAGGTCTGTTCGGATTCGTGCAAAAGCTGCACAGCCGGCAAGTGAGCTCGTCTCTGGAAGCGAGCTCGGTGAGGTTCCGATTTCCTGATGTGTACGCGTGCTTCGAGAGTCCCGTATCGGGTAGCTACGCAGCGAGCATGAGTGCGGACTTAGCCAGGGAGATGGAGGCCAGGCTGAATGACACCGACAATTTTTTCGTGAACTGCCAGAAAAAATCGATGCCAAACATTGATTCGATGTCGCCTGAAATGCTGGCGATTATGGACTCAATGCTGCGCTCATCCGTGAGGTTTATGAGCTTCTACTATCCAACTTCCCTGCCTTACACGTTGCTAGTGGACGCTCTGGCTCATCGAGCTGAGCAGTCCGTTATCTCAAGTGAGATTGTTTACATGAACGATTTGGGATTGCCGACGTATGAAAGAGTCAGCTTTACCAGCTTCTATCATCCTAACTACTTGCGCTGCTTCCGGTGGAGTCTCGGCCAGTCTGACGAAGATAAAGTGCTTCGGAGCGGCACATCGGCGGGACTCGAGCTGTCCCTGCTGCTTGACGCCAACTCGACTTCCCTTATTCCGGTCAGCGGGCACACTGTAGCTACCAGAGTATTCCGACCAAGTCCACTGAGCTCCGGGCCATTGCCAGATTGGTATTCGGTGCCTCTGTCCGACTGGTCGCTCTCCCTTCACGACTGGAACCGGTCGGGTCTGAGCTCGGGCCTTCGACTCTTCCTGACACCTCCGGGCGAGTATCCGACAGACTTCGCCAAGTCTTACTTGCTGGCCCCGGGAAAGCATCACGAAGTAAATTGATTCGCCTATTTTTTCACGCATGTTTAGAATCATTGACTAAATCTGTTACCCTTGAATCGCGTGAATTAGTCAATTAGCTGTCTAACGAATATTCATTTTTAGATGGAGGTATCCATGTTGCAACAAAGTCGAATGAGAGACGCTATCGAATGCATCGAGGAGCCGCCATCCGTTCAATTCTACAACCAATACGAGGAATCTCCCTACACTCACGAATACAGCTACTCATACTGCTACTACTATGAGTACCATGAAGAATGCCAGATTCGAAAAAACTTTTCCGGCCCAAATTCACCACTGCCATGGCCATTGAGGAGTAAAGCGTTTGTGATGAACCTCACGGGAGCTGGAGACTCATTTTGCGTTCGAAGCAACGGTTCTGAGTCTCAACTGCAGGAGATCAAGTGAGTTAGCGAGCGAATAGACTAGAATTCTAGTCTATTTATTTAATCTTAAAACTATTGTACCAGAATGAGTAAATAGCTTTGATTTTTTAGATTTTCCGATGTCGCTCAAGAGGCCTGCAAGGGTCGCGACCGATGCAGCCTGCTGCAGTACGACGCGACCATCTCCAGCGCTGACTGGCCCACCCAGTCGTCCCTCGCCACTTATCTCAAAACTGTTGTCGCCGCGTCGAGAGCCTCGGCTGTCGCCAAGAACCTCTCAGTTCCCGCTCTGGACTTTCTGACGAGCGCCAGCAGTGCAGACGCGGCCGCCTACGTGCGAGCGAACCTGCTGAAGCTGCAGATCCGACCGAGCAGAGTGCAGTGCGACCGCCTGATCTACTCTGTCCAATACGGATTGGAGAACTTCATTGCGGACGTAGGCGGCATCTTGGGCATCTACCTGGGCATGTCGCTGCTGACCGTGTGCGAATTCATCGAGCTCATCGTCGAAGTAGCGAGACTTAATTGCGGCACAGGTGATCGCTCGGAATTTCTTGCAACTGATCGATCTCGAACTGCCAAAGTCAATCCAGCAGGTCAGCAGAATAGTTCAGGTGAAGTATCGGTTGTTGACAGAGACACTGTGATGGAGGACCTATAAATACTGAAGGATTCATTTAAGAATAGGACAAAATTTAAGACCGAACACAAATCATTGCCTGTTTAATATTTGTAACCGCAATTCGATAACTAATACGTCGTCTTTCCCGATCGGAATAACTATATTTGACGTCACAGATTCGCAGCGTTTGCATGCAACATTATATTTATAAATTAATTATATAACATGCAACTCTCAGTAACAGATAAAGGTAAGTGCTGATCAATACTTAAAGTAGGTATCATTTTCAGTCCGAAAATCAACGACAGACTCCAAAACAACACACTGAAGCCGCTGAGTAGCAATAAAGCAATTTAAAAAAATACTGACATTAAAATTGCATTTTTAAATAAAAAAGGAAAATTGCACGCAGAATAAAATCGTAGCATATCATTGCCAATAAATACATTGCAATACAGAAGAAGCGTATTTAATTTGATTTGTATAAATTAAACAATATTTATTATTATTATTTTTTTTTTATTATATTATTTTACATAATTTTTTTACCTCCAATCTACAAAACAATTGTTCATAATATCAATTTGTTATAACCACCATTTTAATTTTAAATATAGCTTAGTGATACACACTGGAACTGTATTGCTTGCTGCATAAGTTAAATAAAATATTTTTATACTTGAATACAAGAGTATCTTATTTTGAAAAACTTTTTGATGAAGACAAAGCTCCTGCACTTGAAATATGGGGCTATTCAACGCTAAAAATGACAATAAACCGCATAAGCAAAACTGCATTTGACAAAACTGCAAACTTGAGATAAACAACAGTTGCTGACCAAGTAAAAAAACACTATTTGCTGGAAAAAAAACTCATGCAGAACTATTATCTAGCAGCTAAAAAGCAGTTGTCTTGCAAAACTGAAAAAAGCAAATAAGTGCTGGACTAGAAATTAGTTTCTGTGGCGTCAGAAAAATCGGCATCAATAGACTAGGAGATAAGAGATTCGAAATTAAAATCACAACACAGATGGGGTCGCGTGGCCCGTGAGTTAAGCAGATAGGGAGGTAGCAAGAAAAACATGCGGAGAAAGTTTGACCTACTTTTTGCTTTGTTTTGTCTGTTTATTTATATAAAATGTGCACACAAAGTTAAAACTATTATTAAAGCAGGGAGTTTTGCTTTAAAATAAACAAAGCCACCGTAGTTTTTACAAACAGAAACTTATACTGAATTCAAAACGAATTCCAGTATTTAACTTTCATAGTTGCGTATTTTTTTCCAATTGAATGCATCTTGTAGAGGGCCTTACTGTCCTCGGTGCTAAGATAAATAAAGCCATGCGTAGCTCCAGTTGCGCAAAATCGTCGCAAAAAACGCAACTTTTAAAGCAGAAGAATGATGGTAAGCTTATCTTTGCCTGCCTGCCTCACACGATGGCCTTGCTGTCCAGTGAGTTGTTAGCGTTGGTCATCACCATCGGATTGCGATAATTGTACGCAGCCGTGGCTCCGCCCGGCGCGGCCGCCACCTCCCCAGCTGGCCCCGGCTCGTAGAAGCCGCCGGCGCTGCCACCAACGCCGTAGGAGGAGAAGCTGTTGCCGCCGCCGCCGACAGCGCCGCCGCTGCCAGCCATGCCCGAAGCCGATGGCGTCAGGCGGCGAATAGCGCTAGCCGTGGCGGCCTCTTCGTGGCGCTCGTTTTCCAAAGATCTACGCAAGATTTTGCGCTTCTGGAGAGGGAATTTTTTAAAAATTTGAAACTTTATTATCGAATTGCACTACTATCGATCACTTTTCAGTAGTATGTAAGGACAAGTATCAGTACAATTGCTATTCAGTCCAAAGACTAACAACCTAGAAGGAAGGACAAATGACTCAAAATTGGTGAAATATGCATATTTGAGGCCTATTTCAAACCTACGAGTGTAACTATAATTATAGATGCCTGATTTTAGATTAGAAACTCAGAATTCATTGCGCTTTATGATAAACACCCAGATTTTTTTGTAGCTAAATTTATCGGATGAGGTGATTTCCTTTTATTTACTTATAAGTGAAGTCTATGAAGTTTTGATCAAAAATGGGTCTTGCTTCCCATAGATACGCTACATTAGTCGTCCTTGGTTCAGTCAGGTAATCATCTTTATAAGCTGCTTGCTTTGATCATTTTAGTTTAAAAAAGACACCCGAAATCCAGGCACAAATCCGCCTCAGGAAATCTTAAAGTGGAAAAAATCCAATTTAGCTCAGCTCTGAGTTGCCAACGGTCAGGGCACGAGCGATGGAGGCCGAACGCCCAGCTGAGTCTCTGCAATTCTACGGGTCCGTTAATTTAAAGCCCGCAGCTTTACACGGGGCGCAGTCAACTGATCCGGAAGAGTTCAAAACAAAGGCGTGGTCCAGCGGAAGCATTTGTCCTTCTAACTCTAATGAAGCCGATTGTGCAGTGCGACTGCCGGACAATGTTTACTAAGCCTGAGTGCGTCACGTGACTTGCATAGGGGCGTCGTCATGCGTCGCACATTGCTAAAGCACACACTGAGCGCAAGAAACTCACTTCGATGTTGCTGCGCCATCGGTCGGCCGCAGTTTTGGCCAATTCCAGCTCCTTCTCGCGCAGTCCGCGGCGCCGTTTGTAGGCAATCTCGATGAAAATTAAGAAAACGCCAGCCACTATGCCGGCTGCCACCATGATGAAAACGCCGGCCATGTTAGTGAGGCCGAGAGTGGCCGGCGAGGAGTTGGCCTTCTTGCAGTTGGTTTCGTTCACCAGAATCCATTTCGTGTCGAGCTTCTCCATGAAGCCGCTCTCGTGAAAGTTCAACACAAGCTGCGAGATCTCGGCTATCCAAGGACTGTCCTGCGGCATCGCCAGGCCGTAGCCAGTGCGGCCGAACACATCGCCGGCGGTCATGAGTTCGCACTTCTGGTCGGCGGCCGCTTCGTAGTTTAGACGGGCGCTGTCCCAGATGAAGGCGTCCAACGTTTCGTCGCGAACGCTCTGCGATGTTTTGTGGGGGGTTACACAGACTGAAGCGCTGATATGGGTGAGTTGGCGGCGTGAGGTGGTTGTTTTTATCAGTTGGCGGTGTGAAGTGGTTGTTTTTATCAGTTGGCGGTGTGAAGTGGTTGTTTTTATCAGTTGGCGGTGTGAAGTGGTTGTTTTTATCAGTTGGCGGTGTGAAGTGGTTGTTTTTATCAGTTGGCGGTGTGAAGTGGTTGTTTTTATCATTTGGCGCTGTGAAGTGGTTGTTTTTATCAGTTGGCGCTGTGAAGTGGTTGTTTTTATCAGTTGGCGCTGTGAAGTGGTTGTTTTTATCAGTTGGCGGTGTGAAGTGGTTGTTTTTATCATTTGGCGCTGTGAAGTGGTTGTTTTTATCATTTGGCGCTGTGAAGTGGTTGTTTTTATCATTTGGCGGTGTGAAGTGGTTGTTTTTATCATTTGGCGCTGTGAAGTGGTTGTTTTTATCAGTTGGCGCTGTGAAGTGGTTGTTTTTATCATTTGGCGCTGTGAAGTGGTTGTTTTTATCATTTGGCGCTGTGAAGTGGTTGTTTTTATCAGTTGGCGCTGTGAAGTGGTTGTTTTTATCAGTTGGCGCTGTGAAGTGGTTGTTTTTATCAGTTGGCGCTGTGAAGTGGTTGTTTTTATCAGTTGGCGGTGTGAAGTGGTTGTTTTTATCAGTTGACGGTGTGAGTTGGCTGTTTTAAGTAAATTAAGGTGTGAGATATTTGCTGGCGCATTCGGAACGGTGTGAGTCGTTTAGTTGTTATGCGGCACTAAACGTGTGATTGGAAGGGTTGAAATAAAAGGCTGTTTTGCGTTTGCTTATCGCATGGGTCAATATGTCATCGCGCCTAAAAATTTTCATCAGATTTAAGTCCTTCGCATGCCTGAAAGTTGAATTTGAAAGCAAAAGGACTAAAGTTGTCGACAGTTTTGTCATACGAAATTAAATGCTGCCGAAAAATCAAAATATACGTCCTTGACCGGGTTTGAGAAACTTAAAACAAAACTTTGAGAGGATTGAATAAACTCCCATTCACACCTGTTTGCGCCTAGGGGCTTTCCATATTTAGCCGGGCAGCAAGATTTCTAATTAGCACCTGTACTCACAGGCATTGACTCCTGGGAAAACAGGCATGCAAGCATGCAAGCGACGCCCCGCGAGGAAAAATATTTGCCACGTCTGGCACAGACAGACAATGATAGAGAGCAAATTAAGAAAGGCAGGAACGAATCGGCTCTCCGCAGGCTGGTGTTTCTGACACTGGAAGCTGGGCCAAGTCAAGCGTGCCCCATAGCTAATCCCAGTTTCCTCCATCCATCAATCAATTCGTTCATTTTGTGCGCCCAGAGCACTAGCTAGAAACCCTAGGAGACTCCCATGCTTAAGGCGAAAGGAATGCCAGTCTAATTTTAGATTAGACCACACTAAATAGCTGCTCAAGAAGGTATCAGGCGATTCGGAGGAGATGGGGTCCACTCCATCATCGCGCACGAGGAGGAATGAGTCAAGACAGACAAGCCTTCGTGCGCGGCACTTGCGCACGCACAGTACACAAACCGGCTTCAAAATAGTTCAATTTGCCAAGCAAAAAGTGCCACGCTAGTTTTCAATACAATTATCAAACATTTGTCGACGTGGCCTATTTTTTCGAAAGTTTTCTTTACCCAGATACTTCCTAATCATCCATCTTCTGCATGACTTTATCCGATGCAAAACAAACTTTCAGATAGATCGTGTAGCTTTTTATCTCAGCAGGACACTTGCTTGCTAAGAGCAATTACAGGACGCGATCCCTCTATAAGCCTCATGTCAGTCAGTACGCTCGTATTCCTTCCTTAGTTCCCTGAACTAGCTATCTACTCGCATAAATACATACATTTACAGAGTCTGGAATAGCTACTTGTAAGACATTACAGATGCAATAGCTAGCTTGTGCACAAGGCTTACATCTTTGAAAAATTTTCTCGCTTGAACGGAGATCCGGCTGTCTCCCTGACACTGGCTTGGATCACTTTTCATTTCATAGAAGACTCGTTTATCACTAGTTGTGCAGGTACTTTTCTTACCATTCTCATTTTTGCTATAATCTCCCCGTACTGTATTATAGTGTACTTTGCAACTTAAGTGGATTAATTTGGCAAAAAGTCGGGTTAGCACTTACAATCTCAGTATGAAAGTTACGCACTAGATAAAGACCCACAGCTTCCAAGTCCTAGACACCGGTCCTTTATGACGAATTGCATCACGCAAATTTTCTTTTCTGCCTTCATTAAAACTTCTCACTCCCCTAAAAAAATTCCCATCCGTGTCATTAGCCGTGGCGCAGAGAAGCAGAAGGGCTCAAAATACAGCTGAAAACCGAGTTACAAATGGGAAATTTTCTTCTTTGAAACAAGCAGCCAAGGCAGGTGATTATCCGGCAGAAATGAGATGCGAGATCCTGCACGGGCAGGTGTCTGTCAGAGCTGGACTCCTCGGCACAGACCTGAAGCAGCAGCTGGTGCAGAAACGGGTGAGACTAGGGCGTGTGCCCACGCATAGTTCTTGTTCCTAGCGCGCATTGGAAAGAGTCAAACTCCTAAGCACTGAGCCTTCACAAGCAGCGGGATAGCAGAAACTGCCCCAGGCGGTTGACGCACAAAAACACAGTGAAAAAAATAGCAAGACCCTCTCATTCCCACTGTATCCAAAGCATTACCGATATTTTCTTCCCTCTTGGACAGGCCCTCAAACAAGAGCAGCTATTGTATCAAACATGCGAGCTTGTTTTTTTTCCTACCTGCTGTTGTCTTTCACACAGCTTTTACCCCCGTTGGTTTAGCTACTTTCGGAGCTGGACTTGTGTCTCTAAGGTTCTAACCTCCTTCACACACGGTGGCGGCTTGATATTTTCAATCTCTCTCTTTTCCCTCCAGCTTCAGCACTCAATCTCTTCTGTTAGTTCAATAGTTAACAGAATCGAAGATGCACTTTTAGCGAATGCAAAAAACAACAACAAGAACAGTCATTAAACTAGCGGAGCTTACGGATACGGGAAATGTGGAGAGAACTAAAAGATAGGGAAGAATTCAGAACTATACTCAGATTATCCAATCTGTTCCTGTCAGAGTTTTATGTCGTTTAATCCGATTATGCTCCAACTAATTCAAGGCCCTGTCCTAATCAGAGGATATGACGGGATCTATACGCTCCAACGGGAGTTCGAAAGTCCTTCAATCTGTTTAGACTCCATGCTGAGAGAGCGCAACCCGCACCCGCATTGCCTATTAAGATCTGCAGGAATGCATCGGTCCGTTCCAGACTGGGCAAAGAAGCTTTTAAGGAATCGAGGCAACCACCGTGCGCCATAAAAAAAGCAGTCCCATGGCGTCACGTGCTCAACTCGAGCAGCCAATGGGGGCGGCCCGGCCTCAACTTACTCGCCTTTGCTGCGGGAATAAAAGGAAAGAACAAGCACGCGGAATAGAAGCAGAACTAGCCGCATCAGCAGTTGCCAGGGCAGTATAATCCAGAATTAAGTACTTCTTCGGCGCTAGGCTAACTTCCATTCGAAATGAATCTGCCCGGCAGCATCGCCAACACTCTGGGCGGCAAAGGCATCGCCGATTTCCTCGTGTCGACGTTGACGGGCGATAGCAAGCCCGGTGGCTCGGCAGCCTCGTCCGTTGGCGGCGCATCCTCTCCGTCGCGTTACGGCAATGGAGCCGCGGCGGCTAGAGCGTCGCCGAGGCGAAACGCGGACAGCCACCAGCAGAGGCAGCAGCACTATCAGCAGCAGTATCAGCAGCAGAGGACGCCACGGCAGCAGCAGCAGCAGCAACAACAACAAAAACAAGAGGAGACCAGCCTGTTCAGCTTGGTGGCTAAAAGTGCCGGAGCGATGGGGGCCACAGCATCCGGGATGAATAGCGGAGCTGACAAACGGCCGCAGCACGAGCAAACTGGCGAGGTGTTCGAGGAGGGCCCGGAGCAGAACCTCGGCCGGTTAAATTTTGTAGTTAGCTACGATTGGAATGATCGACATCTCACAATCAAAATCTGCCAAGCTCAGAAGCTGCCGGCCATGGACTTTCCAATGGGTACGTCGGATCCATACTGCAAGATTAGCATCCTGCCGGACAAGGGCAACAAGGTGAAGACCAAGATTAAGATGCGCAAACTCAATCCGAAATGGAACGAGGTCTTTGTATTTGAAGACTTTCCTGGCGAAAGGCTGCTGGACCGGACTCTGTTCATCCAGGTATACGACTACGACAGGTTCAGCAGGGACGACTCCATCGGCGATGTGCACTTCCCGCTGATGTATTTGTACGACGAGCACAAGAAGAAACGATCGTACAATGTTTGGCGCCAACTGCAGCCGAATAAGAAAACTCGCGGCTACGTTGGCGACGTAATGGTGGCGCTGAGTTACAATCCGCAGAGCAGCCAGCTCACACTGGTGGCCGTGCGAGCTCGCGACCTCAAGGCCATGGATTTGGGCAGGACTTCCGATCCCTACTGCGTTGTGAAGCTCATTCACAACAAGACCAACAAGGAGTGCGACAAGAAGAAGGGCTCGGTAATTTATAAGAATCTCAATCCGCAATGGGACGAATCGTTTAACTTCACGGTTAGCGCCGACAAAATACACGAGTACCAGCTAGAGCTGATAGTCAAGGACAAAGACTTCATCGGCTCGGACACGATCGGCAAGATCCGACTAGGCACCCGCTCGGGTACGGAAGAGTCCAAGCACTGGACCGAAATGATGAACCGGCCAAGACAGCAGGTGTCCAAGTGGCACACACTCAAGCACTGAGACAGAAGGCAATTACCTGATGGACTTAGGCATTCTGCAGTTCCCTGTGTCGAATGATTGGTTCAAAAGCGAAAGAGACAAGCAGACAAGAAATCGAATTGTTGTAATCCGATAGCAAATGTTGTGCTAATCCTCTCTCAACCCCTAGTAGCCCTACTAAATGAGTCCTTGACTCTGTTGCTACTCATTTTTCTCCCAAGTCCCCGCCCAGCGTCATACCTGCATTAAGTGCGCATTACTATATATTGTGTGCGCACTTATGCTCAGCAAGATGTTGTGCTTTAATTGTAGCTTTTTGTTGCACAGCAAATAACTGACGAATGAGTGTTTTTTAGAATTCAGTATTGCCGCACCGAGTAAGCCCCGCAGCACTGCATGGCCAATCTAAAATAACTTCTACCGTTTCTATCTCATTTCTTGGCGCTCCAAATCTCTTGGTGCCTCGTGTCTTTCTACTAAAGCCATACCTATCTTCTATCTGGATCTATTCGATGGATAATATGTCCAAAAACTTTGATAATGTCTTGTCTAGTTCTTGAAAATAATAAGCTTTTCACAAATAAAAAGTCAACCTCTGCAACTAATATTCATCAAAGAAAGCCAGTAACGAATCAAAACACCGCTTTACATGCCCCCAGTAGATGAAACTAGCGGATGCAATAACAAGTACACATCTATTTTTGTGCTTTTAGTTCTTTTTGTCATTGCAAATTTCAATGAGCAAATAAAACAGTCCGATTGGCATTGACTTAAGAGTCGCTTTAAAAAAATGATAAAGCATTTCATTTTGAAAGCAAATAAAATCATGCCCGAGATCTGATTTACAGCCTGTCACGAGGCACGCAATAAAGTCGACTGCTTTGGCTTATTGAGGAGTAGCTAGCTAAGTTTCCCCTACGGTGTATTTGCTCAGCTCAGTTAGGCCTTAGGCCCATGGAAACACTCGAAACGGCCAGCAGCTCAGCACGCAGCTTTATTTACGATGTGTTTGCTCAAACAGTTCTGCAGTTCTTCTCGCACTCTTTTGGCCGCCCTCTACGCCTTCCCAGAGCTTGGGCTCTCTCAAGCGACTCTCAGAGCCACCATAAACTGTATATTGGAAAGATAAAGCTGATTACACAATCTTAAGGATCTGCAAAGCCCCGTCAGATGCGACCAAGCCGTAGAGGAGGAAAGAAAGATGACGAGCAAGATAGGAGGATTTGGGAAGTTGGACGGGCCTAGTAGGAAAATCATCGTGGGGGTAGAAGAGAATAGAAGAAACATGAGTCACCGAGACAATTGTAAATCAAGAGAGTAGTCATAAAACTTCTCTACTGAGATCAGATATCAAATAAAGTCAGGACAGGAGAGGAGAATAGATGGAAGGAATTGAGAGTTAAACCGAGTGAACAGTCAATATTTCTACTGCAGAGGATAGGATAGTTAAGGAGAGGAGATGCGGTGAGAGATGAGATGAGATTAGATAAGATAAGATAACATGAGATAAGGTGAGATGAGATAAGATGAGATGAGATGAGATAAGATGAGATTAGATTAGATTCGATTCGATTCGATTCGATTATATAAGATAAAACGAATTGACTTGAGATAAGAGGAGATAGGTGAGCAAATGAGAAAAGTTTCGAGAACTTGTAATGATTTATTATTTACGCTAATTTACACCAGAAAATTATTCGAATACAAAAAATCACGTAACTGCACGCTTGTCCTGTCCGATAAACGCTTCCTGTTACAATAAGGTTACAAGGCAAGCTACTAGGCCACGCAGCTGCTCCCTAATTCGGCCCAGCTTCAGGCCAGAAGAGCCCAGAAGAAGAACATCCAAGAAGGCAGCCAAGTTACATGCAAAACTGATCGCACAATATCCAAAGCTCTCAGCAGCCAAGGGTCTGCATGGCAGCAAAACAGGACACTCAGTTGGGAATCGGCAATAACAGGAAGAGGGGGGATATTTAGTAGCGGGATAAAAAAGGCGGAGCAAAGAGCGGGGGAAGAGAATGCCGGACTCAAACGGAGCATGCAAATTGGGAAACCGCCGAAGAAGAGGCCAGGGGCGGCAGAGAAAGGCACTAAAACTCCCATGCTCAGGCATTTGAACTGGCAAACAGCCTTGGCGTGGTGCTTTCAGTCCAACAGCTACAGACGCAGCGCTGACTGGCAACTGAGAAAAACTACGTGTGGTCGCTTTAGAGTTTTCCGTTTACAGTGCAAGAGGATAAGAAATGGAGAGAGAAAAAATTAAGGACTAGCTATTTCTGATGAAGAACAGAACCAAGAGATCCCATTGGCTTAAAAAAAAAAGACAGTAGATTTTTTTCTTCTATTCGAAATGGTAAGGAAGGAAAGTGGGACAAAATTTGCGAAAATAAAAGGAAGCGACGCAGGAAAGACAGTTCTCAGTAGACTTCCTGTCTGCCTAATGCACGCACTGTATTCATTTTTCTCGTTTCGAAGAGAGTCTGCATGATTAATTGAGTGCCTGCGTGAAACTTTGCTTTAAGCCTTGTTGAGAAAAAAATGGAACTTATTTTAAGAGATAACTGCTTCTAAAGAGGGGAAGATTGAAAATTAACGAGATCGAAATTGCGATAGAGATCAAGATAGAGATCAGGATAGAGAGGGGAAGAGGAGAGGGTAGAAGGGGCGATTGTACATTTTCCAATCACAAATATTTCCAAATTTCATGCTTCAATTTTATCGAGAAATCCGTCTACCTACAATTTTTAGAAAGTAGCCACGCGTCAGAACAAAAATTTCGGTCGAACTCCCATAGGGAAGAGAAGGGAGACATAAGGGGGAGAGGGATAGATAGGAGGGTAGCTAGGGAGACTGAGCAGCAGCTTAGATGGGCAAACCAAGGGGTCAATTTCAAAGGCTTTGATCGGAATTCCAAAGCCGCAATCAGCTACCAGTTGCTGCATCCAGCACCCCGGGATAAACAAGAGCCAAATCAGCTCAGTGGTGAAGGGAATCTGAACTTTCAGCACAGTGGACGCTTTGATTCGTTCATCATTTCGCAATCCTCAACTGGGATCAGCTATTGACAAAGCTTAAGAACAGAAAGCTAGGGGGGAAAAATCGGAGCCTCTCGGAGCGAGAATTCGGGAATTAAATCGCCGAAGGGACAACGGCAGTGGGGCAGAATGAGGCAGAGGAAGGGATCTCGGAGCCTGGAGGGGAAACGAAGGAAACAGAGAGGATGGCCGAATGATTGATGCGGCTCATTCGAGGGGAAGTGAACGAAGGCGAGAACGGATGGCGGTGAGAGCGAGGGGTTAAGCATGCCTTGGCGAGATCTGATGGTACGAATCATAAATCTTTCGGCGCTTTTTGTTAAGTCAAAAAGCATTCTTTTCACAACATTCAGTTTCGAAAAGGTAACAAAATTGAGGAGATAAGTCTAGGGCGGTGACCCCAAGATTAAAAGGATTATCAAAAGCCGGATTTGAGGGCACTCCCACGGCCTGACGGAAAGAAGAGAAGATAAGAGTGGAGAAAGGGTATTAGTGGAGAACAGTGTGGGAAGAGTGAGGTAGGGGAGAATCAGTTGGGATTCAGGGTAGTTAAGTGAGACGAATAGAGGCAGAGGAGGAAAGAGGATAGACTATTAGAGGAGACGCGACTTGAATGGATGAGATGAGAGGAGCAATGACGGGGACATCGGGAAGTCGAAAATGACTGAGAAAATTTCTGATCATCGAAAAAGAAGACCGTGGCCTGCGCATGCTGATTAATTAGCCGTCTTCTTACTTTGACGTACAGAAAAAGCGCGCAGTTGGACAAAACTCTGATTGCAAAGCAAAAATGCTCGCCAGCCTAATTAGATGGCCGAAAATTTTTCAAGACAGAAAGACAGACAAATAGAAAGACATGCAGATAGGAATTGACCATTAAACTTGTTTGAGTATTGATTTGATGGTGCTCCTTGTAGTTAAGACAGTTACATTTTGGCGACTAGAGAAAAAATTTGAGGCTTCAATTGTGTCAGAAGAGGCTCACTGGCTTCATGTAGCAAATAGACTTTTCAATAATTAATTAGAAAAGGATAAAATTCAAGAAAAGTGTGAGACGCTTGTAGAGTTGTAACGGTAGAGCATGGTGTTGGCGCATTAGTTGTGAAGTTTAGGGCGTGAGATAGGTACAGAAGGTGCAAAGTTGAGGGCTTGAGGTTTGTAGAGGTGTGAAGTGTAGGGCGGGAGGTTGGTTCACTACGTGTGAAGTTTAGGCGTGAGGCTGGTACATAAGGTGTAAAGTTAAGAGCGTGAGGTTTGTAGAGGTGCGAAGTGTAGGGCGGGAGGTTGGCTCATTACGTGGGAAGTTTTGGCGTGAGGCTGGTACATAAGATGTAAAGTTGAGAGCGTCATAGAGTTTATAGATCTTTAGGTTGACACAGAAGCTGCTAATTTGAGGGCGTAAGGTTTTAAGGTGGGGATCGTTATAAGGTTAATGAAATTCAAAGACTAGCTAGCAGAGTGGGACTGATACGAAGCGTGAGCCACCTTAGTAAGCATCCAATTTCTTGTTGGAAATTGGCTTATCTTTCTAGGCTAATGGAGTGGAGCAATTATCGGCGATTGAGTTTCAGAATTCAACGGGAGATCGTTTCATAACTCATGCTGCTGAATTCAGCCTGTGTGAATGAATGAGCCGAGGATCCGGAGATTAGCTAACTAGTGGAGAAGCACGCCCAAGGCAAACGAATGCCCGGCTGTACTTTCTGAGTTCTACTGCTTATCATAGTGCCGTGAGAGGCTAGGAAGCAGAAATTCCACCTTGAGAAGATTTTCAATTCGCAAAAAGCTAGTAAAAGTCCCTGCTTGAGTACCAAAGCATGAATAGAGACCGGAGCCTGCATGTAATTGAGATGCGTAGATAAGAGGACTGCGGATCCATTATACAAGCCGAAAAACTTTTGAGATTGAAAATTGAGTGTACTATTGTGTTGATCATCGAATCTGATCTAGCAATAGAACATCGTGTCGATTTTTCAAGTTAGAAACAGACATATTTGAGGCGCCACTACCCATAAATCGAGAATTATAATTGGCCTCCGAGGCTCTGCGGGACGGAAGGAAGTGCAGGAAGCCCCTCGTTGCCCCTCGCGTGACCCTTTGATCGGGAATGGCAGTTTGGTATGCCTCAGGGTGATAATTATTTCTTATTTCGGCGAGGTCATGCAAGTCGCAACTAAGGCTGCAGCTTATTGGTTCAGTTGCTAGGGCTTAACTATGCAGATCGGCATTCATACTCAGCTTCATCAATGTAGAAACCCATCGCTGAAAGAAGCTGTAAAGCATAACAATAAGCCTATAGCAGGAAGACTGACTGGGTTAAAGAATACCGCTCAGGCTGCTAATGCGGAAACACGAAAAATCCCAGTAATTCATCCCTCCAGCCATTGTCCAGTCACAATGGCTAAAGCATAAGACTGTGTTGAAAATCTCTGTGTCGTGAATTGCGTGTCTTCAATTGGTCTGGAAACATTTTGCGCATATCTTAGCAGTTTTAGTTGTCATCAAAGAGTGACCATATCCTCAATCAAACAAAAAATCACTATAAGGATACAATTTCTTATACATAGTGTCACATTCACGTCATAGGGTGCTGAGGTCATTAAAATAGCGTCAGGGTTACTACAAGGCTATCAAAGTCTTAAACTATAAACTATATGAGAGAAGGTTACAAGATTAATGGCAAGCTCAAACGACTGAAATTCCCATTATTAATGCACAATGAGCTGATTGGACTCGCCTTTCATATTTGAGCACAAAGAATCAGCGGTCGCAGCATA
This sequence comes from Macrostomum cliftonense, assembly GCA_950096795.1. Lineage (NCBI taxonomy): Eukaryota > Metazoa > Platyhelminthes > Macrostomidae > Macrostomum > Macrostomum cliftonense. The sequence continues at coordinate 1,241,055 of CATNEM010000089.1, read as the reverse complement.
CAAAGCATAATAAGCATGGTTATAGGCTGCCGGCGCGCTCACCTAAACTGCTGTCTGACTGTCCTGTTTCTTCTTTGCCCAAAAAAGAAGAAAAAGGAAGGCACGCAGCCAGGCGTAGCCAAATGCATATCCTCATCCTTTGAGCAAGCACAGAGAGAGCCAGCGATGCAAGTTCTGGACTTTACAGTTCGTCTTTGGAAGCTGATCAAAAACGAAGTAGAAGTAGATAAAGACGCACATAAAAAAATGGAAGTAGCTAAGCTACCGCGACTTCGAGTGAATGGTCTCGAGATTGATAGACAGAGAGACAAGTGGACACAAATGCGACGAAGGAAGTTTAACATGACCGCTAAACCCTAACCTGGCCTCGATCGGGAATACATTAGGAAAGCTGAGGAAGCCGGACGACAAAGTCACGCGGCGGGCAGCTCGCACTCGCTAAGCTGCGCTAATTGTTCCGGCTCAGCCCCGTTCCCAGAAGATGCCCGAAATATCCCGCAGAAATAAGTGAAGAGTAGGGCGCCGAGCATGGCGGGCCTAGACAGAGACAGACAGACGTAGAGGGGGGCGGCAGTTTCGGGAAAGGAGCCTAATGGGGAAAGCACGAAGCCACGAAGCAGAGGAGCAAAGAAGGCGGAGCTAGCTAGCTAGCTAACTATAAGTCGCGCGCCCTGAAAGGGGCCCAAGCAGGCATGACAGAGTACAGATAAGTCGAGCTGTCGCAGCAGCCGCGCAGCATTCCGAGGATGAAAAGAGGATAACCTTCCAGCGCAAAGTCAATCCTATACTTTTCCGCTGCTGCTCAGAGCTGAGTATCCTCAGGACGGGGGAGGGGGAGGAGCGACTGGAAATTTTCGCGTGCCAGATAAAATTTTAGGCATCTTTTCTTTCTCCGTTAGCCAGCCAGCCAGTCACGGGGATCCGAGAACCTATCTTTGGTCAAACACGATACACTCGCGCACACATTGATGCCTTGCACTAATTCGAACCGGGTACTAAGAGGGGAAGATAGACAATATAGCCAGATACGAGGTGACTGGTCTAGATGAAATCAGATCCTCTGTCAGGGGCCGGCTTTGACTCGCACAATAAGCTCGCAGATGCGCCATCTCAGACGGAGAGAGAGACAGAAGATTGTATCGCAGCGCGACTGATGAATCGAATAAACGATGGCGGAGGCTTCAAAGAGGCGAGTAAAATCGATAGCCCTCACACCCGGTATTATCCGATTGCAAAACAGATGGCCCAGTTAGTGTTTCAGGGGTAGCGTAAGGAAAAAAACATCGTCGAGTGTATCTAATGACTATTGAATGCTTGCAAAAGGGCAGCTTAAAATTTCCTACTTCGAGGTAGATGAATCCTACTTCGGTGAATGAAATATTCAAGTTCAAGGCTCACTACTTCGAGGTAGTAATAATGTTCGCGTATTTTCTATTTAAAATTTTGCATACTAAACAGATAAGCTTATTAATCGTGATTTATATTTACATGCAAATGTGTCTGCACACTCTTACATCACTACTAGATATTAGTAGCGAATAAAGCCTTTAGTCTTACTCATTTTGGTGACAGCAAATAACTGGTGGCAGCGGTGGGATAGCGTGTTGCTAAAAACACGAAAATTAAATGTAATTAGAAACCAGATAGTCATTGAGACAATGCAAAGAATCCAGAAAACCATGGATTATGGCAAGATTAGAACATTTTTGGGCCTGCAAATGTGTGGAAATGATGCCTGACTTTGCGGTAATATTTTATAGCAATTTACATCCATGCAAGTCCGCTTAGCATTTCCTTCCTCCCTATGTGCCTCACGTGCCTTTTCTATCCACAGTGCACAATGCAAATAAGAGTGTCACGCAACTTATAATATACAATGCCCAATGTATCGATGATCAGGTAGTAAAGCATTTTCTCCTCAAAACCTAGCCTCACACACATTGATGCCACAATGAATTTTGTGTATGATAGGAGGCCGCATCATTCAATATTCTCAAAGGCGGAATAGATAAAGGACACACAAAGGCTGTGCTTCTTTGAGTATCTTGGGCAGGCTGGCCATCGTAGAGTCATCTTAGATCGTTCTACAGCGCTGTATGCAAACTAAATCCTGGGGTAAAAAAAGAAACACACGGAATAAAAACGGGATTTTTTTTCGTTATTCAAAACCCTGAGTAGGATTTCTCGATTAAGGCATAGCCCAATTTATCCCGATCTGAATCGGCATTTCTTAAAGGGGACGATTTTTATAGGATTAAATCCAGCTCATGATAAAAGATGAAGGCGACATGGATAGGCGCATAGGAGCTTGAGAGACTTCCTTCGAGAACATGTCTTGGATAGAGGCAAGCAATTTTTCATAGCCTGGCAGGGGCATAAAGCTGAGCTGTCACACGCCAGTTCGCATGCGAAACCATAATGAAGGGCCCGCGGGAAGGCCATGGCAGGCCGGCGACCCCGAGGATAGCTTTACTTTGGTTTCCTAATCCTCCTCATCCGGCTCTTTCCCAAGCTACGTCCCCTTGCTTGCTTCCTACTTTTTCGCGGGATAAATGACGGGAGAAGAACGCATTGGACGCGATATAATGGGCCGGCTGGGTCCCGTAAGGACGCGAAGGAGATGAGGACCAAGATCGTGAGGTTGGGACAGCGAGATGAGCTTAAGCGCTATTTTCTTCCCCACTCATTATCTAAAACTCGCGCCGATAGCCTAGCCAAAGCCGGGGCCAGCTCAATCTGGCACTGAGCAGACTCATCTACGCCTCCTCCTATCAAATTGCGAACAGAAAGTGCAAGTGAAAAGTCATTTATCGCTTAAGGCCTCTTCTCGGCGCTTCCCCTAACCAGGCTATTTTATCGCGTATTACAGCAGCAAACACTTTTGTTTAAGTTTTGCTGATTGCACACGCTATAGTCGAATTCAGATCTATATAACGTAAACAAACATGACGATTACACAATAACTGTATACTCATACACGGATGTACATCTGCCCTGACGACTTTCTTATCGTCAGTGAAGTGTACAGTCTGCGTGCCCTGTGAATCTGAATTCACTGTACAATTCTCGTGGTTCATGCTGTGATGGTTGGCTCTCTTGGACCTCGCACGGGGCAGTCGTAGTCGTAACGCATAGTACTCGTATGCGTTAGCGCTCCAACACACACCCCCTTATGGAGGTAGAAGGAAAGTACAAGTCTAATAAAAATCTAATAAAACTCAGCAAATAATCAGACTCTGCTGACAAAAGCAACCCCCCGCAGAGGACATCAGAATTGGCTGGCAAAACCAACCTGCGGATGAATGATCCCTGCTCCGAGCGGCAACTAGACTGCGCACTCAACATTGTTGGCTGATTAATTTTGATCCTGCCAGCCTGGTATCGGGTTACCCAAGCTAACCCCCGGCTGGGTAGGAAGAGCGACAGCAAGAGGAGATAGGGGGGAGAAAAAATTGGGATTAAAATGCGCGCCTATCAACGGCGTGGGAGGTTGGTTGGTCAAGCAACAAAGCAAACATTGCTGACCTGAGGCTTTATTATCGCGTTGAATTTCTGTAGGGGACGCCGGGAATAGAATTCCACCAGGCAGAGAGCCAGGCTGGGTGAGGCGGTCCGCGTTGTCTGATGCAAAGCCCACTGGCAAGGCGGACTCATGAAAAAACGGATTGCTTGCTAAATTATTTAAGAATCTGACTGAGACTAGGAGCGGTGGTTTTTTTAAGATAGAAACTGAATGGCTTTACAGGATTCGGCTAAATTTGCGATTATTTATGCGTTGAAAAAACTATGACTGTGTCAAATGTTCTATAGTTTGAATATGGGATCTGGAATTATGATTTAGGATTTGGAATTTTGGATCTGGGATTTAGGATCTGGGATCAGGAACTGGGATTTAGGATCTGGGATTTAGGATCTGGGTTCTGGAATTGGGATTAAGGGTCTGGGATCTGGAACTAGGATTTAGGATTTGGGATATGGAACTGGGATTTAGGATCTGGGATATGGAACTGGGATTAAGGGTCTGGGATCTGGAAGTGGGATTTAAAATCTGGGATCTGGAAGTGGGATTTAAAATCTGGGATCTGCAACTGAGATTTAGTATCTAGGATCTTCAACTTGGGATTTAGGATCTGGGATATGGAACTGGGATTTAGGATCTGGATCTGGGATCTGGACCTGGAATCTGGATCTGGGATCTGGATCTGGGATCTGGATCTGGGATCTGGATCTGGGATCTGGATCTGGGATCTGGATCTGGGATCTGGATCTGGGATCTGGGATCTGAAAATGGGGAACTGCATATTGATCGGGAACTGTGGCCTAAAAATTTTGCACCAGCGGGAAAAAGCTCAGGCAGAAGCAATAGAAACGAGCTCAGTTTTTGCTTAAAGCTCGTTGAGCATTCAGCGTCCCGGAGGAGGTGGGGTTGCGGTAAAGAAAATCTCCCAGGCGCTCACCCATTTCCCATTATATTTAAGAGCATCAGCAGTAGCAGCAGACACGCACAGACAAGCAGGAATAAAGCAGGCAGCCAAGCAGGCAGACACGAAGATTATTTAAACGTGCGAGGAGGCTGGGAGCTTGCAGTGCGTTTCTCCCTCATCAACCAGGGCACCTCAGCTGCGTCAGTCACGCAATCTGAGTTGCTTTTTTCGTCTCCTGCAGAGCCACTTGCTGTGCAGTCTCGAAATTCACCTTGGAAACTAAAAAAAATCGGCATTCAAAAGAGCACTTTACAGATCTGAGTAGCCCAAAACTGACAGTCGCCCTATCGAATGTGTGGGGGGGGGGCAGAGGCCCTTTGCCGGTGTGTGGGGGGGGGGGGGGGCAGAGGCCCTTTGCCGGAGTAGCCCAAAACTGACAGTCGCCCTATCGAATGTGTGGGGGGGGGCAGAGGCCCTTTGCCGGAGTAGCCCAAAACTGACAGTCGCCCTATCGAATGTGTGGGGGGGGGCAGAGGCCCTTGGCCGGAGTAGCCCAAAACTGACAGTCGCCCTATCGAATGTGTGGGGGGGGGCAGAGGCCCTTGGCCGGAGTAGCCCAAAACTGACAGTCGCCCTATCGAATGTGTGGGGGGGGGGCAGAGGCCCTTTGCCGGAGTAGCCCAAAACTGACAGTCGCCCTATCGAATGTGTGGGGGGGGGCAGAGGCCCTTGGCCGGAGTAGCCCAAAACTGACAGTCGCCCTATCGAATGTGTGGGGGGGGGCAGAGGCCCTTGGCCGGAGTAGCCCAAAACTGACAGTCGCCCTATCGAATGTGTGGGGGGGGGGCAGAGGCCCTTTGCCGGAGTAGCCCAAAACTGACAGTCGCCCTATCGAATGTGTGGGGGGGGGGCAGAGGCCCTTTGCCGGAGTAGCCCAAAACTGACAGTCGCCCTATCGAATGTGTGGGGGGGGGCAGAGGCCCTTTGCCGGAGTAGCCCAAAACTGACAGTCGCCCTATCGAATGTGTGGGGGGGGGCAGAGGCCCTTGGCCGGAGTAGCCCAAAACTGACAGTCGCCCTATCGAATGTGTGGGGGGGGGGGGGGCAGAGGCCCTTGGCCGGAGTAGCCCAAAACTGACAGTCGCCCTATCGAATGTGTGGGGGGGGCAGAGGCCCTTGGCCGGAGTAGCCCAAAACTGACAGTCGCCCTATCGAATGTGTGGGGGGGCAAAGGCCCTTTGCCGGAGTAGCCAACTTTGATAGCCGCATTAATTCGTTAATAGCCGAGGTTTTTGGCCAAATTCACCAAATTGGGACGGTTGACCCCCCACCCCCCAAACTCGGGGTGGCCCCTCGCTCGCTAACTCAGGAATTCGTCTCTATCTACCGGCCCGAGCGGAGTAGCTACGTGACTTTTTAGCTGGAATACACTCTTTCCCCTTCTAGAGGAGGCAATTTAGAAGAGCTAATTCTAATTGAATGAACTTTAAGAGATAAGCAATTGACTAGATTTGGGCCGAATAAGATTTGGTCAACCGATTTGCAACAGAGAAGAATAAAAGATTTCCAGGGACTAGAAAAATGGAGTCTATTTTCTAATTAGATCGATCTTGCTAATAATTTTATATCCC